>MDKI01218643.1:0-11062 GCA_005239505.1 Nicotiana paniculata
CTTCAGTATAATTTGGACCACGCCAAAAGAAAGAAGGGATAGCCTTAACATACCTGGAGTAGGAACAATTCCGTATAATTATCCCGTTGGGAACCTTCGTGGTTGAGCGAAATTTTCCCTTGCTTGTAAAAGTTCACGGACGATTATTGCTTCTTGGAATGAATCACGTTTTTTTTTTCTTTGTTTGGAAGGAGTATGGTTTCTGCTTTTGATTTGAATCAAGACTTTGCTTATGAATTTTTAAGGTTGGACAAAGATTTTGTACCTAATATCTTTTTGTTTGAAAACCAAAATACAGAATATGGTATCTTGGTTTGCTAAGACTTTAAAGCTTAGTCATCCCAATCATTTAGCCATTTGGAAAAAGTGACTATTAGTCATTTCCAATTTCGTGGCTTCTTTCCATGTGGGGTGGGGATGAGATGTAAATTTTTATCCACTTATTAATTAATTAGGTAATGTCCTGTTACCCGGTAATTAATCAATTACCCGAATAATTTAAAAATTATCTCAACTTAATTAATTACTACTCTCTTTTAACATACCTTGTACACCTTACTATCATGGCCATGTACTACCTTTTATGGCACTAGTCCATAAATATCGGGTATTTTAACTCGGGTCGTATTTTATCCCAAAATGCCAAACTTTGACAAAATCCATTTTCTTAGAGTTGCTCCCCCTTTCACCTTCATGAATTTATTAATCACTTGTGAAATAGCATAATCCTTATAATCCCCAAATAATCTTTTCCTTGGACTGATGTAAGTTACCTTACGACAAACTCAACGTAAATACTACAGGGTGAAACATCGTCGTAACTTATTACTACGAAGCGTAACATCATCGTAATGTAATAATGTCGGGTACAACACTGTCGTAACTTAATACTGCAAGACGTAACATCAATCGTAATATATTACTGCAGAGGGTAACACCATCGTAACATATTACTGCAGAGCATAAACTCATCGTAATATAATATTTCAGAACGTATTATTGACGTAATATTGCGGGGCGTAACAGAACTATTGGTTGTCGTTCATTGCTTACGCCTTTGGAGGCATTATTTTCTGGGATCCCCGTTCGTGGTCAAGACGAACAACACTGTTGTTAGTCATTTCAGGACTAATCATGTTGTTAATGCGCTTAGTCGGAGATCTCACCTAGCATCAGTGTGCCTACTCGCCACCCTAAGGGGGAGTGAAGTAGCTACCGCCATAAAAGACCAGATACGGGATCTACTCATCAAGGATCCTGCTGCACAGTATTTGGTTGATCTAGTAGGACAGGTCAAAACTCGCCATTTCTGCATGGAGGATGGGTTCTTGAAGTTAAAAGGGAACCGACTATACGTTCCTAAAGGAGGAGATCTGAGAAGAAATCTTCTGGCGGAATGTCACGACACTCTGTGGGCCGGCCATCTCGGTGAAGAACGCACCATGGCATTACTTCGCCGTGCATATTATTGGCCTCAAATGGCCGACGACGTCGCTCAGTATGTGAGGGCTTATATAGTATGCCAGAAGGACAAGTCCGCCCGCTTGACACAAGCGGGAATCTTGGAACCATTAGTTGTTTCAAAGAGACCTTGGGAAAGTGTGTCTCTGGATTTCATCACCGGATTGCCCAAGGTCGGAGATCTCACAACTATCTTGGTTGTGGTGGATCGGTTTTCCAAGTATTCCACCTTTATTGCAGCACCTCAATATATATCAGCAGAAGATAAAACTCGACTCTTTTTCTCTCATGTCGTCAAATATTACGGCCTGCCCAAAGACATCGTTAGTGATCGCGATTCACGCTTCACTAGCAACTTTTGGACCCAATTATTTAAGTGCCTCGGGTCAAAATTGAGTCATAGCTCAAGCTTTCATCCACAATCTGATGGTCAGACGGAGCAGTTCAATGGTATGTTGGAGGAATATCTCCGCCACTTTGTTACTGGATCGCAAAAGAATTGGGTGAAGCTTCTGGATGCTACTCAACTGTGTTTCAGTTCACAAAAGATCTCTAGTACAAACAAAACGCTTTTGAAATTGTTATTGGACAGCAGCCGCTACTCCCACACACCGTAAATGCACCAAACATATCAAAATCTCCTCGTGTTGCTGGCTTCTCAAAAGAATGGAAGCGAAATTTGGAGATAGTGCGGAGCTATCTTGTCAAGGCCCAAAAGCGGATGAAGAGGCATGCTGATCAGAATCGTCGCTTTGTTGAATACCAAGTAGGAGATAAAGTGATTGTCAAAATCCCAAAACGGTACTTGTTTGCAGGGGTCCATGAACCTCGCCAATTGCACAAATATATTGGACCTTTGTCCATTGAAAGGCACATTGGGAAAGTTGCATACCTGGTGGATACCCTAGATTGGTGGAAAATCCATCCTGTCTTCCATGTCAGTCTTCTAAAACCTTTTCGTGAAGATACGAAGGATCCTTCATGGAGCCAACTCACAATACCCAGTATTCGAGGCCCTAATTCAACCAGAAAAAGGTGTGCTGAAGCTATTCTTGATGATAAAGTTATTCATGCCTCAAGGAAGGATCACCAAGAGTTCCTGGTGAAATGGTGTGATGCAGAGGAGAATACTTGGGAAAGGGGAACAAACCTCAAAGCCTATAAGAGCCTAATTGAATATTATTTTGCAAGTAGGGCACCGAGGACGTCGCCAACTCAGGAGGGGGAGAATGTCATGGGCGGCTTTTCACCCATGCCCCATGACCCTTTGGACGCGCCCCGTGGCATCCTGGCAAACCTCCCAACGCCTAGCCCCATGGTCCCGTGGTCTTGGCTGCGCCAAGTGACAAGCGCACATGTGCATTTGTCGCCCCACTGATATCCCTCGCTAGCGCCCAGCCGCAAGAAACTGCCAACAGCGTCGCACGCGCAGATCGTGATGCTAAAGATAAAGTTGCTGACAACGGATATGCTTCTACCTTGTAGGAAACTAAGTCTTTTCCATTGTAAATATAGAGTAGTTTTATTCCATGTACTTTCATTATGTTCCTCTAACTTAATTAGGTCAAGTCTTATAGTTTTGGTTTATTTTTTTCAAGCATTATTAGGGGGGATCAAGCAATCAAAACTTTCTAGCAAGAAATTCTCTGTACTGGTGTCTCTCTCCCTCGACACCGCGTTGCCTTCTTTTGTAATAGCTTTAATTTATGCAACCAAGCTTTTTTTCAATTCTCTTTATTGTTCTCTCAATTGCTCTTGACATCAGTTTTTCCGTACAGCACTGACAATCTCGTCTAGCATACGGAGGGGACCTCAGTTGGCGGACAGCAGGTGCACTGACATCAATTGCTTAGCCTTACGTCGCCCTTCAAAGAAATCTCATGAAGGCTCCGCGTAATATTTAGAATGTTATAATTTAGTCAATATTTTAATGTGAGTATATAAATGAACTGATGAAATGCTAGATTTTTGGTTTAATTTGAGTGAATTTAGTTTGCTAGTTAGGACTTTCAGTTGGTTTGTGGATTTGGGCGAATAGGGTCATAGGATATTGATTTAAATTGATCCCACTTGAATTGATGGGTTTTAAATAATTTTAAATTGCCAAGCCAACACAACATAGACCAGTAAATAGGCTAGCCACCTCTTTCTTAACTAATTAATTTTGTCTCTTCCTCAAATAAACTCCATAACTCTTAGACCTTCACTATAATCTCAAACCTTAGAAAAATTAAATAAACAAACATCGTAGTTTGTTTTAGCCGCGATTAATAATAAATCAATGTGACTATGGGTACAATTCTGCCACGACCCAAATTCCCCCAACCTTAGGGATCGTGATGGCGCCTAACACCACACTTGCTAGGCAAGCCAATGTTAGAGTTCGCTCAACTATTTCCGTTAATTAATCATTTAAACCGAATAGAATAATTTTAAATTAAACTCGATCTAATGGCTTTCAATAAATAATTCCAAATATAAAATGAATAAACAATAAATTAAGCGAGCCACGAACTAATTAAATAAGTCTAGAACTACCCCAGAGTCTGGTGTCACAATTCACGAACTACTAAAGAATACTACAAATACTGGGCTGAAAGAAATAGTGTAATTGTTCTGAATATTCTAAAACAGTTTTATAAAAATAAGAGAAGACTCTCGGGATCTGCGAACGCCGGCAGATATACCTCGTGTCTCCGAATGAATAGATGGCTGCTCTAAAAATCTTTATTGTTGGCTAGTACCTGTATCTGCACAAAAGAGTGCAGAGTGTAATATCAGTACAACCGACCCCATGTACTGAGTAAGTGCCGAGCCTAACCTCTATGAAGTAGTGAAGAGGCTACGGCGGGGCTTTAGCAATATAACCTGTGACAATAATATATGAAGCAAGAAGAAAATCTAAAAAAATAATTAAATATTGCAACCCGCTCCCACCTGTCCATCCTTATTGCTCCTCCCTAAATATATCACCCTTATTACTCCTGTTGCGGCGTGCAACCCGATCCCACCTGTCCACCCTTATCACTCGTTGCGGCGTGCAACCCGCTCCCACCAGACATCGCATTTCAATTTATTCATAAATTTCACAATTTAGGCCAAGCCTTTCACAATATTTTTGTCTCAATAATTATAAATAAGAAATTGTATTTTTCTAATAACTTCATCAATATCCTCTCAACCATGAAACCAACAGGAACATAAATATGTATATATATCTCATAAAAACAATATCAAACTGCTCAACCATTTTGTACCATAAGAGAACCATCTAAAACAACCAATACTCTTTCCAAAATAACCACAACAATATTTAACAACAAAATAACAAGGCCAAGTAGTCATAGAAATAATAATGAACATAGAACAATTAAGACAAGAATCAATTAAGTTCGGAATAGGAAAGGAATCATGTTTAACAGGCAATTTGGTGGTGCATAGATACTCGTCACCTCACCTATACACCACACACATGCATTTCACATATCAAACAAGTGGGGATTCCTATTCCCTCAGGTCAAAGTTAGACCAAATACTTACCTCAATTTTGTAGGCCACTCACTGCTCAATTATGGCTTTTCCTTTAGAATCTTGCTCTAACTTGCTCGAATCTAATCATAATTAACTCAATATCATTAATTAAGGCTAAAGGAACTAAATTTATTGAAAATTATAATTTTTCCTAAGTTTTCCCAAAAAGGGTGAAAACTCGACCCCGGGCCCGCTTGGTCTAAACTCGGGATTCGGACCAAATTACATTTACCCACTCACCCATATATACAATTAGTTTTGAAATCTGACCTCAATTTGAGGTAAAGATTCTATCTTTACAAAATTCCCTAATTCTACCCAAACCATCAATTTTAACCATGAAAGTTCTTAGTTTTTTAATCTAAAAATGATGAAAAACAATGAGTAATTGAAAGAGTAAAGTTTAGAATTGATTACCTATGACTCGGGGATGATATTTGGTGAAGAAATTTGTTCCTAGGGCTGTGGGGTTCGAAAATTTGAAGAAGAGGAAGTTTGTCCGTTTTATATATATTTTTCTGCCAACTATTCTGCCTCGTTTATCGTGTCAAATGATCTCGAAAGTTGATTCTTATGCCTCCAATGTATTTCTTGTGAAATTCTAGTCAATTTAGACTTTTGAATAACTCAATTCGACCTTATAATGAAGGAGATATGTAGGTTTTCATATTTGCAAATAGTGCAGATTTTTAATATGCCGTTAGTGGCAATTTCGTAATTAACCTGACAAATCTGGCAACCTTAGTAAAATGACCATAAAATCCTCATACGATGTCCAAATTCGATGATTCTTTTTCCTACGATACGGATCTAATACTTCATTCAATACAGAAATCGGAGCTCATTTGTTCAATATGATATCATTTATGCTTGAAGAAACGATGTCGAAGCATAATAAAGAACGAGCGCAACACAACCCAAACCTATTTGAAACTCACCCGAGCCCTCGGGGATCTAAACAAAATATGCATGGAAGTCTAAAAGCATCATACGGACTTGCTCGTGCGATCAAATCATGAAAATAACATGTAAAACTGTGAATTAAACCTCAAAACTCATTATTTTTCTCAAGAACACTTAAAGTTCACTATTTATCAACCGGACGTCCGAATCACGTTTAATAAATTCCGATTCTCACCAAATTTCGCAGACAAGGATTAAATATCATAACAAACCTATATCGAACTTCGGAACCAAAATACGGGCCCGATACCAACGGTTTCAAATGTTAATTCATTTCTTTATTTCATTAATAATTCAACAAAATAATTTCTTTCAAAAATTGATTTCTAAGGCTTGGGACCTCAGAATTCATTTCCAGGCATACGCCCGAGTCCCATATTTTACTGCGGACCTCCCAAGATTGTCGGAACACAGATCCGGGTTTGTTACTCAAAATGTTGACCAAAGTCAGCTATAATCAAATTTAAATTCTAGAAATCACTATTTCTCATATTTTCACATAAAATCTTTCTGGTTTCACGCCCCGACAGTGCAAGCAAATTGAGGTATTTAAAATTAGTCTTTTTATGGCTATTAAGCATAGAACAGAGGCTAAATTCATAAAATGACCCCTTGGGTCATCACAGGTTCCCGTAGAATAGTCATTGATACGTAATTCCAACTCAAGTGCATGTTTCACGATGTGTGCAAAAATAGCAAGTGCGCGACACCGCGACTAAATTCCATAATTGCTTAAAATGATTAAAAGCAGTATAGAAGTGGTAACGCATAAAAGGTTTTTAGACACCTAATAATTCAGATAATTAGGTCATTATTAATAGTTAAGTGACCATCCTAAATTACGGAACTCGGGAGTGCCTCACACCTTCTCCCGGGTTAACAGAATTCCTTACCCGATCTTATGTGTTCTCGGGCCATAAATAAAGTCAAATTTCCTCGATTTGGGATTTAAAATAAACTGGTGACTTGGGACACCATATAATTATCCAAAGTGGCGACTTTGAATTAAATAAATAATGTCATTTCGATTAATGTCACTTTAATTGGAAAAACTCCTGATTCCTTCAAAAAAAGGAGGTGTGACATCGGCTAGAACCCCTTTTTCACTTAACTCAGCTCAGGAGAAAAAGCGCAACACGCAACCAACTTCTCATAACCGTAGAAGATCAAATCTCAAGTCATGGTCAAAAGTGTCATAAACTCTCGGTGACCCATCTGCACATGAGTGAGCTATCAAAACTGAGTCTTCTAGAACAACTGAGTCATGCCAACTGCCAAGCCCACAAGCATAGCCACGGAATACCTGTATAGCCTTATCACACCGAAGGAAACGATCATTTTCCTTACAGTGTTGATCCAAGCCACTACTAAACGAATTCAACTTCTTTAAATTTCCTCTTGACTTGCTTTCAAAATAACACTTCTCTTCCTAGAACACAATGGCCGCACTCATCCCGAGTGATCCCAAAATCACAAGACCATATCGGCTCGATACCCATAAGCCATTTTATACCCTCTTATGCACCCAATAGCACCTCCATCTTACACACCCTCTATGAAGAGACCTTTTGCAAGTCCAAAGTTGTTTCTTCTATATCTCTAATACCACGTCGAAGATCTAAAAATGATGTCAAATTTTCCCAAGTCTCTCTCACACTTCGCTGCCAAACTAAATTCTTAGCCATGCAACGAACCCAAAATTCCTCAGGCACCACACCTTGAATCATGAACCCATTAGAACAATTGTTGAGAGTCGCCCACTCTATGCTAGTCCCAAATATATAACCAAACAACTAGTACTCTGTTAGCTCACGAATACTCCAAATAAGATATCAAATGATCCTTCCCCTTGCACATCATATTCACAAAGAAGTATCAAATTTGAGTCCTTCCATAGCCTTCACATAAATCGATAAGGTGAGATGTAGTACACGTCCATCAAATTCCTTGATCAAACCACACCTGATGTCCTTTTTCCTCAATCATAACTAATCCACAAATGTACCGAAATCCAAAGACTACAATAGAACATGACCAAGTGACCCAATCATTGACAGTAGGCTCTCCCACTTGGATTAAACCACAATAACATAACCCAACAACACATAATGAGTGTCGCACCTCTTTTTCTTGCAAAATCGAGTTTCGACACGTGACAACTCTTTTAAATGAGGTGTTAAAAGATAGAGTCACCACCTAACGATTTTCAGGTGCGTTAGGGCATCTATATGCATATGACACGGGTTTAACCAGTTTGCGTCACCAAAGATCGGGTAAGGGCTCAAATTACCTCGAAGAAGGTGTTAGGCACTCTTGGAGGTCCACAACTCCGCATCCCGGCTGAAATCGAATTATATGAATTAGTCAGATAAACTGAGAGAAAACAAGAAGTTTGGTAAAATTCATTATTAAAAGACCTTGAGTAAGTACAAACAATTGATTTAAGGACAAGACGGGGGAGGGGGTCCCTAAGTTTTTTAGCCTAAAGGATCACCCCGTGCAACATAAATAATACTTTGTAACTCCCTCAAGATTGGGTGTTACTCGTATTATTCAGCGAGCACAGACTATCATCTCCTGCTACCCGATTACTATCTTTAAGTTTTTACCAAAAGCGCACTAGTTGATTCTAAATTTTACCTTATGCGTGCACTACCCGTCCCATACCTATGGCCCAAGAGGCATTTGGACCTCTATTTCGGGTGGTTCTAGACTTAACTCAGGCTGCTCAAAAATGATAAATCTAGGCGACATACAAAACAAGTTGGACTTTATGTAAAGGCAATCAAGGGCTCAAGTTAGCCTCCACACTTAGACAACAAATACACGCGAACAAATTCCCACATTAGGCGTTAGAGAGTTTTAGAATTGAGGCAAATTAAAGCCATTAAGCCATGTAGACATGCTTTCTATGTGACCTCGGATTCAAACGTACAACAGTTTTAGATGCAAGGTGCCACTTTAAACTTATAGACATGATTTCTAAACAACTATTCAGTTTAGGGGTATTTGGTATTGCATGTTGATTATGAAATTATAGATTATAAGTGATTAAACCTATAAACATGATCTCTAGGCGATTTACGCAGTAGTTGGTAGGGTTAACCATTGGAAATACTCAGAATCACTCAGTTTGATCATATGGGCATGATTTCTAATAGTGTCATGGTTAAGCAATGAAACAATGTTTGAAATTTCGGTATTAACACTTTAAAGCGAGTGGTAATACCCTATAGGCAAGATTTCTAACAATTACTGATTGAAACTATTTTTTTATACTTAGCCCCTATAGGCATGACTTCTAGGTGAGCAGTATGATAACAATAGCAAATTAACTAATAAAGTCCTATAGGCATGATTTTTGAATGAAGATCAGTATAACATAAGCTAGTATAATCCTATGGTCATGGTATGTAATGAACATGTTGCAGTTATGCAAATTGAAAGAATGGTCATTGACATTTTATTTCCTATAGGCATGGTATCTAATGTGAAACAGTTTGAATGAATAGTTACTGCATTTGCAGTGTAGCGGGAAGATAATAACGTGAGAATGGAATATGAGAACAGGTGGGGTTATTTATCTCCTATAGGCATGATATCTAACAAAACTCATAGAAGCAAAGCATGTTGAACAAATTAAATACTCAGATCCTATAGGCAGGATTTCTACCCTTTTCATGCAAACATTGAATAAGCCCATTTTCCCAATTTTACTAATATCCCAATTGTTATTATAGTATTATTACTGGCCCAGTAATGAAATAAATTACAAAGTGACATAATAACTATAATGGACCTATGACAGGCCCAAAATATACCCAGCTTAGTCAAGCCTTCAATTTCATACCTATACAGGTTTCACCACAGCCTAGAAGTTACAGTTGATCAAACACAGAAAACAATATCCATTTACACAAGGTAGCCCAAACCCAGTAGCCATAGTTGATCAAAAGATCCAGAAAAAAGTCGTTTACACAAGCCAATTGGCTTATTCAATAGGTAGAAATGGGACAGAATTGAGCAATTAGGATAAAGTGGCCAAAGAACCTTAGACCCTAGTGTGTCAGAGTTCATAAGGGTCTCAAAATAGACCCCGAGCAATACTCACACTAGGGAGGTTAATGGAGAATTTTTAGGGGGCCTTGGCTTTCAGCCGGCCAAGAATTATAGACTCATAACAGGAAACAACCAATGAAAATTGTAATGAAGTAATAAGCTTTGGAAAAGCATTTGCAAACACTACAAAATGATCACATAATGAAAATGGACTCAAGAAACAAGCTAACACATCGGGGCAGGGTGATATGTTAATAAGAAACAAGGAGCCTGAAGCTTATGGGATTACCAAGTTAATAGACAAGGAGCATTAGGCTAGTAAGGCAAATAGTTGTACTAATGCAACAAGTTTAAAACCTACAGGATCAAATTATGCAAAACATAGGGCTCAAACAGTATAACTTATACTAATGAGGCAAGTAGAATCATAATTTAGGCAAAACTAGTCTGAGAGGTTCCACTTAATTTCTAGGGGTACAGAATTGGGTAGAACAAGAACACAATAAGTGACAAATATAGTCATAAGAGCACACTACAAACTTAGAGTGAGGTTTTAACAAATTAGGGCATACTAATAGCATAAGTTAATCACTAGAGAAGTTCAAAACAGGCAGAAAACATGATTAGGCCAGACAATCAATGCAAATACTCAAATTATCAATAACATTAAGCCGAACATGCTTCAAACTGTCCAAATTTCCTAAGTTAGATACAAAGACATCTTTAGGGCTAACAGTTTAGGCGTGAGACAATGTTAAAGAAGTTCATGCTATAGGCAGAATTACACATGAAGCAAGTCAGGGAATTATACCAAATCATGCAATTTGAGATAAACATAGACATGCTAATTAGAACATAATGGAATAAATATTGGGAAGGTTGAGAAACTAACCAGTTATTGCTCAATAAACAAGAAAAGAACAGCATCAGGACCCAAAATCTCATATGTGTCAAGTTCCCAAGGGTTTCAAGAACACAGTAAAGTGCTTGATGTGTGGCTAGAATTCGTGATTTTAAGCATTATATCCCTCGCATTTTATGAGCTTTA
>MDKI01010899.1:0-20700 GCA_005239505.1 Nicotiana paniculata
AGTTGCTATGATTTTTGCCTGATTACTGGCCTGGAATTTTAAGTTGTCAATTGAAATGACAAATATTTAAAGCTATTAAAGATTTTTGGAAGAAGTTGTTCCTCCCGATTGATTAATTGTTATTTGATTAAATCACTCATGTTGATTAATTATTATTAATATGACGAAGATATAAAGTGTTAAATGTGAACGGAGTTGATAATATGCATTCCTGATTTTAATAAATTGTATATGATAATCATGCTTAGTGTCACACTTGAATATTCTAAATTGACTTTTAGCAAGTGTCTAATTTGACCTCTCGTCACTACCTCTCTGAGGTGAGGCGGACGACTTACTGAGTACATGTTGTTTTTGTACTCATGCTACACTTGCTGTGCATTTTATTGAACAGGTACTTTCATAGCGATGTGGAGGATTGGAGACTTAGTCGAGCTGCATCATCCGGAGGCGACCCGCAGTTGACAGAGTCTCCCTCATACTGTATTACATTATTTTAATTTCCTTGTCCACTTGTAGTTCGGACAAGCTTTGTAGAAATCGTAAAATTCTTAGAAATTGCTCATGTACTTGTGACACCGGGTTCGGAAATGTGTTGGGATATAATTGCTAATATGGAATATTCAAACTATTATTTTACTCGAAAGATTTTATTTAGTTAATATGTAATAAAGTGAAAGGAAATGCTTTTCATGAATGTTAAAAGCAGAAAATTGTTTCAATTAATTAATGATTGGCTTGCCTGGCAATGATGTCCGGCGCCATCACGACCTTATGAATTTCGGGACGTGACATATTCAATGGGAGTAGTTTTGGTTACTCACCTTTCTAACTAAAAAACTTTTGAATTTTAAATTTTTAAGTATTTGGTTACTCTATTTAAATTATAAATACAGATATGTTATAATTAGCTATAATAAAAAAAGGAAAAAAAGTACCTATTTAAATTGGGGAGTAGTTTCAAGTTGGTGTTTTAAAAATATTTTTAGAAAAAGAAAAGGAAAAAGAAAATTAACTATAATAAAAATTGAAAATATATATAATAAAAAAAGGAAAAAATAATTGCTCATTCAAATTGGGGAGTAGTTTCAAGTGGATTTTACAAATATTTTAAAAAATATATAAAATTATCTATAATAGAAAAATAAAAATATAAAAAAAATTATCCATTCAAATTTGTTGGCAGTTTCAAGTTGAAGTTCTTAAATTATTTTAAAATAAAATAAAGGAATGTACGAAGGTAGGGGGATAGAGATAATTTTATGATATTTATATTTATATTAATTAAAAAATAAAATATAAATAAATAACACTCAAAACATTTATCAATAGTACTAAGTACTTGCTAATTCAATAATAAAATAAAAAGGATCAAACAATTTATTTGATTACTATATGATGTGTATCTTTAATTTTATATAGAGTGTGTTATATTTCTTCACACTATATTAAATAATAAAATATAATTAATATTTATTAAGTTAATATGATATATTAGATCATAATTTTATAAGATTAATATTCTGTCAAATTATCCGCGCATCGTGTGGGTTCTTATACTAGTATAGAAGAATGGGATAAACTTTTAACTGTGGGCTAAAAAAGAGCTAAACAGGAGATACTAAAAATTGAAGCAAAAATAATGTGGAATCCTCGTTGAATTTCAAACATAATTTATTCAAGAAAGAGCAGTTGCTGCAGATTTGAAGAAAACGAAGATTCGAAAAATCTAGGGTCGGATCATGTAAGTTGGTCAAAATAAGATCCATTTATTATTTTAGTCTGATATTGCCATGTGGCCCAATTAAAAATTGCCATATCATTAAATTGAAGGCCCACGGGTTCAGCCGTCAGACGTGGGGCAGTTTTATTAATAGAATTAACGTCATGTGTATTTTTGAACGGATAGATGGATGGAAGGTATTTGTAAACCATTTACCAAACAAATATGGGTAGTTTAAGACCTTTTCCTTTTTAGGAATTTTTACATTCCTATACCATATAGTAAACTATATTACCCTCCATGCTTAACTTTTAATATAATTACCTTTTATATACCTAATTACCATTTATGTACATTTTAGGGGATTTAATGGTATTAATTAGTCTCCTAATTTAACTCTACCGTATATTCCCACTCCCCCCACGTTTCTCTCTCCAAATCCCACCCCCTCACCTATGTATCAAACCACACCCCACGATTTCCTCTTCAATCACCCATTATTTTCTCTTCTAAAACCAGCGAAAATCTGTAACCCCTCCATTAACTCCTATTTGCAAGTTCTTTCTTCTAAAATCAGTCAAAATTTGTACTATTCTTCAAAGTTCATACACCCATTAACGACCAGCTTCAAAGATTTTCAATGAAGAAGAACAGAGCTTCAAAGAACAGCCCTAAAAAGTTAAAGAAGTAGATGTTCCTTATTTCGATTTGGGTGTTTTATCACCACATTCACCCAAAAAGCATGAAAAATCAGCTCATGCAAATGAAGAGAAGAAGAATAGGCTTTCCCCTCGTCAAGCTAGGGCAGACGCTAGAACTAAACAAAAACACAATTTTGATGCTGGTGAATCTTCGAGGCAAATCAAATCAGCAAAAAGTAAAGGCAAAGAGATAGATTTTGATGATGATTTTGTAGAAGATGAACCTATCATTAAACCTGCAAAGAAAGTTAAAGTGTCTCCTACTGTAAAAGCTCCAAAATAGAAGAAAGTTATGAAATCTCCTAAAAATGTTCAACAACATTCATTGGTGAAGGTATTTCAACAATAGTTTTTTTGTTTGTTTTAATTCTTAAAAGGCTCCATAATCTGTATTTTTTGTGGTTTGTAGATTATTTGTCTACATTGTGAAGATTATTTGTAGTTTTCTGAATCTGTTAAGCTTGTAGATATATTGTAAAAAAATTGTAGTTATTTTATTTTTTTTAACTATATTATGTAGTTGTAGATATATTGTATTACAGATGTAGATATTTTATTTTTTAGATTGGAGCACTGTATAAATAAGAGATTATTTATTTTTTGTACAGAATGGATATTTTTTTGCACCTCATAATGTTGATTATGGGGTCCTTAGGTTTCAGACATTATTCGACCCCAGTGTTCCTAGCCAAATTAAAGAGTTATTGTCTCCAAATGGTTTAAAGCTTTTCAAGAAGACATGTTTTGGTTATTTGCTTTCAATTCCCAGAATATGTATGCAAAACCAAGTTATTCATCTTCTAATGAAGTATGAAGTGAATGCATCTGGTGCTTCCTATTTTTCAACTGAGTTAAAGGGTCAGAGGTTGAATTTTGGCGTGAGAGAGTTTGCCTTAATAACTGGTCTTAGATGTTTTATCGAGGTGACAGACTTTGGTTATACTCCGGATTATGACAGTAAGATAATGATGAGTTATTTTTCAAACAAGGAAAAAGTTGAGAAGTCATACCTAAAACATATTGTAACCGGCAAAAGTTGGGTAAATGATGAGGATGCAGTCAAGTTATGTGTTCTATATCTCATAGAATTCTTTATCTGTCCTTCAGAAAAAGACAATGTGGGGTTGGTAGACCATTTTAGGTTTTATTTGGTGGACTCCGGACAGTATGCGACATACGCATGGGGTATTCAGTCTTACAAACAGTTGATTGAATCAGTTAGGCACATGCTCAATCCTTTTGTTCATTTTTATCTCATTCGAGGATTCCCACTAGCTATGAAAGTATGGTTATATGAGTGTTTCTCTACAGTCAACACTGATTTAGCTATAAGGGTTGCTAATTCAATCCTTCGCATACTTAACTGGTCAGCTAGTAGGGACAAGATATGGTTAGCTGCAATTGAAGATAGAATGATCAAACCTGAATGGATCAAGGTAAATGGTTTTTATTTATGAATATATAATTTAATACAAATTATCTACAATTTGTATACATATTCTGCCTTAGTCAATCTAATTTTTTTTTTCATTCAGTTCACCAACATAACTGAAGCATCTGAAGAGCTTTCTATGATGTCTTTGCCTGATAAAGTTGAGTACATACTTGAAGAAGTTGAACACATTTTCGAGGATCCGAAAGTTGCTGCTCCTCCATTGGAACACAAAGAGTCAATTGGAAAAGAGAACAAGAAGTCTATTCTGAAACAAATTAGAAAATTAAAAAGAGGTCTTGAGAAGGTAACATGTATACATAATATTGCATCTGTTCTTTAATGTATGTTAGCCAGATTTTGAAGCTAACTCTCTATATTTTTAATATGTAGGTTGATTTAGATCTTGCATCTTTCAGGAAAGATGTCTTTGAAAAACCAGGTAGCCTTCGAGTGCTACTAAATGATTCAATCATTGTTGTTTTGCAGGTACTAAACAGTCGAAACGATAACATCGATGCCAAGGTAATATTTGAAATTTATCCATTTAACAAAACTATTTCTGTCACCTCTAAGTTATATTGTTATTCATAAAGTAGATATCCTAACTAATATAAAACTTTTAGTTTGTTGGGAGTTCTACAAAAATTGCTGACCAACCAAAAGAAAATAACAATCAACAATTTCAGTTCACTAGTGGAGAAGTGCATGCCAGCAGCAGCAAAACAAGTATATACAAAATACCTATATTTTATCTACAAATTATCTACAAGTTATCTACAACATATATACAACATATCTACAAAAATATCCTCAAAACATCTACAATATATTTACAATATATATATACAATTACATACATTATATTTACACAGATCTACAGATTTATGTAGATCTCTATAATATACCTACATATCTCCTAAAACTGTCAAGCTACTACTATACATTATAATTCAAATTACTTAATGAAAAAACAGTGCATGTGAATGACGTGGAAAGTAATGAGAATCTTTTAGCACATGTTGATTCATATTCCTATTTTGAAGGTGCAGTTGATGAAGGAAATGCAGGTATGAAATTGTATTCAGAAATTTTTGTGTTTGTTTCAATTTTTTTACTATTCGATTAAGCTAGATATACTAAATTTAACATTGAGGGAAGATATGCATGAACAATCTCCAATTCACGGAGTCATAGTAACAATTCAAGGAGAACATAAGAATGAGGAAGATGTTAATGTAGGTGAAGAAGCCGAGTATGTAAATATAGGTGATTCGGACGACTCCAGAGGTGAGAAGAAGAGGTTACACTTGATGATTTTGAGCTGCCAGATAACTTCTCCCAGTTGGTTAAGTTCGGCGAGCCTAACCAAGATGAAACAACAACTGTGCATCAAGGTAGAACAAGGCAGCCTGGAAAGCATGCCCGATCACCATTTCTCCCTTTATACAGTTCTGGTGGCAGGACTTCGGTTGGACCTCAAATTTTTCACCTGAAGCACCCATTTACTAGTGTTATTGGTCAAGATGTTGATCCTGAGTTGTTGGAAGAATTCAACAAGTGGTTATACTTTGGTACCGACACAACTTCAAAGAGGTTAGTTTACACAATTTGACATTTTGATTCCAGTATTCATCTTTTAGATATCCATTTCATTCAACACATTTATTGTAATTTCTATTTGTTTAAATAAGAGGAAGGCTCCGTATTCTATAAAAGATAACCAAATTAAGCCATGGTTTGATCTTGGAGTGGAAAAGATTGATAAGAAGGAATGGTTATATACTTTGGCACACCCCGGACAAGTCCTCAACGACTCGGTAAACTCATACTCAAAATATGTAGTTATTTTGTTGAACATTTTTTTTTGGTATCTATAACACTGTTATAGTGCCATCTCCAGTATATGTAGTTATAGTGTAGATATTTTGGAGATATTTTGTATTAATGCTTAAAAAACTGAATTGTAGGTATATTGTAGATGTTTTGTAGATAATTTGTATTAATGCCTAATAACAAACGAAATTATACTTATTTTGTATATATATTGTAGATAATTTGTAATAATGATTAAAAAAAAAAATTATAGTTATTTTGTGGATATTTTGTAGATAATTTATAATATTGATTTAAAACAAATGTAATTGTGGTTATTTTATAGATTTTTTGTAGATAACTTTTAATAATAAATAAAATAAATGCAATCTGTTTTTGTTGCAGCACATTAATGTTATAATGTACTACTTGAGAAAAAGAGGAAAGTATGGCCTCCCACAACAAGATAAGGTTTAATACACTGATTGTATATTCAAGACTAGAATTGACAAATTTATAATAAGTTCATCAATTCTCCTCAAGAAAAGAAGTTTGCTGTTGTCAAACCCCAGGATGTCGTAGTAGAATATATATTGGGGTACAGATTACTCGCAAATATTGCATGGGATCAAGTTGATTATGTGATCATGCCCGTCAACATTGTAGAAAAATTCCACAGGTTATTGGTTGTTTTTGACATTGCCGATAGGGTTCTTTATGTGTATGATTCTATGGTCTCTTCACATAATCACCCTATTGTTGAATCTGTTGTCACCAAGTTTTCTGTTATGATCCCCATTTACTTGTCATGCACCAGTTTTTACGGAAAGCGTTCAGACATCAACTTCAAGAACACAAGGGCATACATTGAAAAAGGTGTTACCGACCCTATTGACATTCAGTGGATCGTCGGAGAGATACCACAGCAAAAAGAAGGATCACTGTATGAAAAAACTTCTTTCTTTCTATCTATTTAACTTTTTTTTTTATTGTTTGCTAAATATTGACACTTTTTTCTTTTTGCAGTGATTGTGGTGTATATGTTGCTGCCTTTGCAGAGTATTCCAGCATTGGATACCTAGCAGTTCCTACGGATGACCTTTCTGATATTGATCAACATCGTAGACGCTATGGAGCGCTATTGTGGGACTACGCTAGGAAGAAGCAAGAGAATGGTGCAATTAGTGAGAGTGAGGTGACTCTCAGATTAGCAATGAAAAAAGGTGCACCAGTTGTGAATGAGAAAACACAAGTCCGGAGGAAGAAGAATTAGTTGTAATTTTTTGTATGGAACATGTAGTTAAATTATTTAGTTGCAGCTAGTTTTGTAGAAAGATAGTAGACAAGTTTATGAACAAGATTGTTGAAGTTTAATTGTAGCAGATTTGTGCTACAATTATTTTACCCTTTATTTTATTTATTTTATTCAGTATACTAGTTTGAACAATGGGGAAACATTCTGTTGTTTTTATATTCACTTGTTTAAAGTTGTTAGTACTTGATCTAATTATTGTTAGCATATAACTCCTTTTCAACTTAATTATTATGTAGTTACTCTGTCAACTCCAGATTATATAGTTATTTTGTAGATAAATTGTAAGGATCATTAACAACTATCGATGGGTGCTAAAGATAATAAAATAATTTTGTATTATACATATAGAAATCATTCATAAACCAGTCAAGCTATGGAAGTATAAACTCAATACAGAATACTAATTAAACAAAAAAATTTCAAACTAACTACATTAAGAGTTGAAAACACCTCAACTATTATACATCAAATATAATTCTCCTGAACTCATCAACAATTTTTATGAAAAAGTCTGTCTACTCCATAAAATTTTATTTCTTCTTGGGAGCATTTTTGCAAGATCTTTTGTTATGCCCTTTTACTCCGCAATTGCCACATGAAACCTTGTACTTCTTTGAAGTTACTTCATCATATGTTTTGTATCTTTGTTTTTGAGGTCTTTCTGACTGTCTTTTCCCACCTGAAGGTGGATTTACAACTTCTTCAGTTATATGTTGTGGCACATTCCATTTGCTTCATCAGGCAGGGGATTTACTGGTATTTCATAAGTATGAAAGAGGCTCTCCCTTGTGTAATAAGGAGAACAATATTTTTCATAAGACTCATTCATGTGCCTTAAAGCAGCCAAAGCATGTGCACAAGGAAGTTCATCAAGTCGGAATTTCCCACAGCTACATCTCTTGCTTTCAAGACAAACAATATAGCCCTTCACACCATCTATCACTGTATGAATATGATCTGTTGAAGCCCTCACCCACAATTACATTACAAACAAAATATAAATCATCTACAATAAGAATACAAAATATCTACAAATTATCTACATTGTCTGTTAATATTTTATTTTGATGCAATAAATGGTCAGATATTATTTGATATAGCTTACTCTAAGCTTCTGCAACAATGTTCTGTTGTCCTCTAACTCTTTATTGTATTTTTTCTCAAGGTATGTGAAGGTACCCTTTGCTTTCAATAACTTTTCATTAGTCCAACGTTCTAAAAGAGTCCTCATGTACTCTAATAGTTCTACTATCGGCAGCTCTCTTGCATCTTTTGTTACCGCATTCAACGACTCTGCAATGTTCGATGTCATAGTCCAAGTTCAGTTTACCGTAGCATGTACTCGAGACCATCTATGATAACCAATATCGTATAAGTATGCTTTAACACGCGAGTCAATCTCTTCAACCTTTGACATCCTTTCATTAAATTCATCAAGAGTGTATGATTGTGTCGTGGCAAAGTACAATTCGCTTAACTTTAGATGACCCTTCTTGAATTTGCCCTTATATTTGTCCAAATATGCTACATGCAAGAATAATTTGAAATACGGGGATAAACAATAAATGTTGCCTTCAAGATACTCTCATTCTGATCCGAAACAACACACTTATTTGGTTTTTCGCCATATGCAAGTTTGAATTGCTCAAAAACCAATTTCATGATGCGTCATTTTTTGAATCAACAACAGCATATGCCAATGGTAATATGGTACCTACATTATGCGGCAAAAAGTAATTAATTGGCTGCATGAAAAATGCAGAGGAAGACATATACATACAAACTACAACTTTTCAACAATATATCTATAATAAATTTACAAGTACTATAAAAAACAGACAAGCTACAATATTTTTGTAATATATCTACAATAAATCTACAATACCTGTTGCATCCATTGTACTAGTTGTTAGCATTATCCCCCATGTATGCTGACTTTAAGAAGGTCCCATCAACTACTACAACTGGCCTACAATATTCCCAACCACTGATTGACGTACAAATCGCAACAAATTCATACAAGAAGCAGTCATCGTCGGTCTTCTTCAATTTAACTACAGACCCCGGATAAGTCTTCTCCAGGATATACAAATAACTAGGCAATTTGCTGTAGGAGTCAGCAGGATTACCTCTCAAAAACTCCAAAGCCTTTTCTTTTGCTCTCCAAGCTTGCATGTATGTTAAGTTAACGCCGTGTTCAGACAACATATCAGCTTGTATGTCTTTTGGTGTGTAAATTGTCTTAGGATCAGCATATTTTGGAATAACCATGCTACCAACTACCATGGCAGTAGGTTTGCGTTGTATAAATGTATTGTCCATCAAAGAGCATGTGTGCAAGTTGCTGAATTTTCTAACCTTGAACATTGCCGAATCATTTTATACTAGTTGCCTTGAAGTGCCATGTACAATTTTCACCAACACATACCAGCCAGTAGCTACAAAATAAAAATAATTTAAACACTGGTATAAAAAATATAGATTAAAAAAAAAGATTGTTGTAGCATAAAAGAGCATATTCAACAATTTATATACAAGACAACTACAAACTATCTATAATTTTGTTAAACAATATTACAAAAAAAACTGAAGAAGTAAAAAATTTACAAATAAACTACAAAATAAACAAAAAATGATTTTGACCATTCATATGTTCCCATCTTCTAGCACTAGATCTTTTCACCCTAAATTGGAACTTGTTCATGACAGAATAGTGCTTCATTGCACTTGCAATTGTTTGCTTGTCTTGGTATACTTGGCCTACTTCAATAACACTTGGTGTACTTTATGTTATTATTATACTTTCATATTCCACTATCCCCGGAGATGTTAGCATATCAATTAACTTTAGTGTTCCAGATGAACCTGCAAGAACATATAGCTAAATACAGTTATGAACTATTTTTGTAGTTATTGTGTAGTTAATTTGTAGAAATAATGAAATTCTGTATTTTATATCGAGCTACAAATGATATGTAGGTTTATTGTAGAAATATTGTAGATAGAATGAAATTCAATAATATATATATATATATATATATATATATATATATATATATATCTGTAGACTTTGACATGTAGTTATTTTGTAGAAATATTGCAGATAAATTGTAGATTAGTAATATACAACCAAAATTCGATAGTTATGTAATAGAGCAAACCTGCAACTGTGTTCGAATTGGTGATACTCAATTCCAAATTGAAATCATGTACGGTTATACATAGCGGATACATTCCTAAGCTTTTGTTTTTCTTTTTCGTCTCCATGTATACACGAACACCCATATCGTTCCTAATTTTCATTGGAAGACAATGTTCGTTGACAATGTATTTGATTTCGATTATTTTTTCGGATGTATCGATCATTAGATGCTATGCTATTGTAGAATCAATAGGCTATAACTTGCATCCTCGCTGACTACAATTCTATCGACCTAAAATTCTCTATCTCTCTCATAGCTATCCTAATTCCCATTTAATTAAAACATAATTGAAATTTTCGACATAATTGTGCTTGTTACAGAAGAATTGTAGCTAATTTAATCGCTTTTGATTTGTGAAATAAGAAAAACAAGTGAAACAAAGTATTCTAAAAAAAACAGAGTAGTGAATTTTGGAGAGCAATGGGCGAAATTTAATAGCGAGATTTGTGTTTAATAAAATCTGGAAGAATCCTTAATATCCCAACATTCGCGCGCCTATTAAAGGAATTGTACAGCTAACAGGATTCTGTTTTTCCATGAGTTGTATAATTTTTGTAGAAAATCTGTGAGCAGGGCGGGAAATTTGCAAATTATGGACATATTTCGTAATATAGTTTCCTATATGGTATAGAAACGAAAATTTCCCTTTAATAATTAAGGTCAAATTGTTCGAAAGTAACACAAAGTATATCAATTTAGAATAGAAAGCAAAGCCTCAAATTATTACAAGCCAAACCTACAGGATCTGGAAAAGAACTATAAGCCTGAGAAATGCATTACTAAAAGCATATACAGAAGTTGTCAAACAGAAAATAAACAAGCAGTCATTGTATTACATTGTCAAAAGCGAAGCCATAGAGGTGCAGGTTCTTTCATCTAACATTATTCAATTTTGCACGTAAAGACTCCCATCACCAAAAGAGTACACTTCAAGAGCGCCCATTTCATCTGACGACATATATCTGTACTAAGTCAGTACAACTACTACATGGTTGCTATTCCCTGAAAGATATTGTTTTGCACAAGGACCAGGAAAATAGATTAATCTACTCAGCATATAAATCAGAGCTCAGCCATTGTGATGAAAATCTGCAGCATTAATAACACAAACCACTTTTTCAAGAGAAACTGTTTTTGATAATCTCATATCAGAGAACTGTGGGGAAAAGGCAGTTGTAAGCTAGAACGGAGCAAAACCAGATATTATCTGCCAAGGATAACTCGGTTTACAACATCAACAGGCAACGCATAAGCAGGATCTATAGGTTTTATTCCTGGATATTCAAGAAGTGAAAGCCCTGCATAAGTAAGCACAATAGGGTCAGCAAAAGTCAATCTAGTCTCAAGGAACCTCCCTAACTTTGCTTCTAGTATTCATTACTTGACATAGTTTTATCACTTCAATAAACAGCATATTAGAAAGGCCAAGAGTTGAGCAAGGCCACTGGTGTAGGAATGTCTCTACAGTATGAAAAAGTTGTTCAAGGACAAAACTGAGAATGCAGCAACTTACACCGGTGGACACAACACAGTTCAGATGATAGATCCTCCAACAGTCCTATGTGCCACTAGTATTTTTTTTTTTTCTACATAAATCTGGACCTTCTAGAACCACCTTGATGCAAAAGACGCATTGCAATATCTTTCACAGAAAACACAACTTAAAACTAGATATCAGATACCAAACCTCTACCAGCTGGTTAAAATTTATGAACATCCTTATTAGCTTGGATCTCATCTAGGTTTAGCATGCAGATATGTTATTGTGGATCAGCTTCAGGTCTTCGTTACTTCTGAGATTACATCCCAAAACATGATTTGAACTTACTATACTTTGAATGATGAACCATGGTATCATCAGAGAAAAATACACATTAGCCATTTCACAATACGGCCCCTTACCAGCAACTCCAAAGTAAGTATGGAAGACATCAACTGCATCATCTGGCCTATCTGAAATTCCACCATTCTCCTTATCCTACATCCATGAAAGGAATAAAACTCATGCTTAACAAAAATGTCGGACAACTAAAACAAAAAATATAGTATCTAATCCCAAGCTTCAAGTGAAAGGGAGTAGTTATATTGAGATGTAACCTGACAGTCCAGAATAAACTTTACAAGCTTCCCCTTGTCAATCCAATGGACCCTGTCAATCATAATTAAGCTGGAAAGAACCCACCAAGAGTAGCAGACCTGTGAGGAAACAACATGAATAATAATAAAATTCAAAAGTGACTTGTCAATAGAAATTTCAATGAGCAAGAGTGACAAACATCAGGAAGCTTCTCTGGGCGCCCATTTAGACCCCCAGATTTGACTTGTCTTTCACATAACCACCAACCAAGGAGGTCCTTATCAACATGATGTAGAGACCCTGTAATTGCGAGAGCTGCCACGCAACAGAAAACTGCAATGATAACATAGTCAATATTGTGTTACAGTAATGCAGCAATAGGCAACTCAAAATGTTAAGAAGACTGCTGGAATTATGGAACCAAGTGGAATATAGAGGTTGAAAACCAATGAATAGATGCTGCTTTTCACTAACAGATATACCATTACTGTCATAGCAAAGGAACATATTCATTCTGGAAAACCTGTTCCTTTCATGTGAGAGAAAGAAGAAATCAAAGGAAGGAAGGATTTTTCTCCAAAGCATTCTCAGATTATGTCCATTAGATGTTCATCAATCTAGGCCCCACAAACTGATCCATCCCCTCGTGACTATGTCAAAGCTGCTGACAACTTGGAGTACTACTCAACACCAGTATGGCATTAGTTTTTAACTTATCATTTATCTTTTTGTTTCTTGCCAAGTAATTCCGGTTGCTGATGAGGGTGCTTCTTGCCTTGGTTGGTGATAAAATGATGTCCAGATCATGAACTCAGGTTAAACTGATAGTCGGGCACTGATTTATTTTTTTTCTGATAACAGAGAAATCTTCGAGGACTAGTGGATAGTAGGCAGTCCGGCTTTGATATCTTAGGAATTAATTAGAACAATCGGGGAATGGATCCGTTTAGTAGCAGTAAATTCAAATAAGAAGTCCGTGGGGATGTTTTCCAACTCCGAAATCAATAGAGTTAGACTTTACAGTAGAATAGACGATCTCACTTGCTTTTCAGTTTAGAAGCCACCGTTAGTATGATAAATTGCATGATTTCTATATGTGACATACTTTGCCCAGCATGAGATTCTGCTCCTGGTGTACATCCAAATCCACCATCCACATTCTTGCAACTTAAAATATATTTCACTGCTCTTCCAACATCAACCTTATCTAACTGATGCATCAATGCGAGTGAAAGGATTGCAATGTAAGAGAACCTACACAAAGTATATTCAGGTTATAATAGTTTCATTTCTCAAAAGAAGGATCATACATTCTAAAAAAAAACACAAGTATATAAAGATATATGGCTTAAATAAGTAACTTTAAAAACTAGAAATCAAATAACAGATCCTAAATATAAAACAGCAAACAAAGTGAAGCTGCTACCGTGTATCGACTTCACCCCATATGTCACCAGAAAAGGATCCATCTTCATTTTGCAGGGCTGCAATATCTGGCTGAAAAGTTAAGCTCACCACAGCGACACCCAAATTCTTAATAGTACTTCACACTGCCAATGTCGAGAATGCCGCCTTTTGTGATGAGTACTCTTTATGTTAGTTTGACCACGTTTTTTGTTTTGTGATGTTAAAATGGGAAAATGAGTAAATACTAGCATTGCAGCAGAGTTCATAGACACAGATCGAAAAGATATGTACATGGAACCTCCAAACAGTCGTAAATGTCAGAAGACAAGAAGTAGGATACAACTCGACACCTTATCAATGTCAAGAACATGTATTTTATCAAATAACACCAAGACTTGAATAGCACTAAGTGTATACAGCACGTGCGGATCATGTCCAATATTACCACCAAATCCACCTGCATATTATACAAACATAGAAGTGAACCTATACATACAGATCAAGTAGATCAGAACATGAAGTAACTCCCTTTCAAGGGAAAAGAAAAAACAAAAACAACATCCATTAAAAAAAGCAATAGGCATAGTATAGCTGCAACATTGAAACACTGACAAAAATTCAATGCGAGAAAGAAAGAAAGAAGTGCAAGATACAAACCAGATTCATGTTGGCACTGCATGACCCATGAAATAACTTCATCTTGCTCCACAGCAGCAAGCTTGCCCATGATATCCAGAGTTGTCAATCCCCAGTAAGCCCCATTTAATCTTAGATGCTCCATCACCACAGATTCAAAATCATCTTTCCTCTGAAGGTATATAGGCACGTATTAGAGAAAGCAAATGATAGAGTGAAAAGAAAAGTGCTTTGGTGGGTTGGAAACGAAAGGAACTCCTATCAGGTACTTAAATTCCATAAAGGATATGTACGAAGGAATCATCTCAGAGGCGTGAGAATAGTGGGAGGAGATATAAGGAGCATTTGCACAAAGTGAGATTCTTCCGTCTGATCAAAGATGAAACCAAAACAGTAGAAATGCAATTCCAAATAATCTCATTCAAATAATTATAAATCATTGCAACATCCCACATTTTTAGGTATCAAGGATGTCACTAACAGTAAGGGACAAAACTTCAAGGATCAATCCCGAAGTCAATCATATCAGAAAGACTACAAAACCATCCCATCTACCAGAGCAAAAGGAAACTTCCAGAGCCATTCCTTATGTTCAAACAACGCCATGTGCCGCTTCTTTAAGGCTGGTTATGATACCCTTCCAAATATGAAAACCATAAGTGTGGAAGTTCAAACAATACTTGTCTGAATTACTCTAAACTGAATGATATTAGGATGCTCAAGAAGGATACATTGTACTTTAGCAAGTAGAGCAGAATCAGTATCATGATAAGTACTAATGCCTATGCCCCATTCTGTTTCTCCTTCACAACTCTGTTCCAACCATCCGGTGTACTTTCCTGGCTTCAAGAGTATCTCCCCACAAGAATATACTATTTAACTTGTTGAAAGTATTAAACACATTGTAGGAGCCTAGTTATTTGCTTTGAGTACACAGGTATCTGAGTGACAGATTGGATCAGGGTGGTGCAACCGCCTAAAATCAGATTTCTAGATATCAAACCAGAGAGTCTATTGGACGAAAAGTAACATTGGAGGAAAGGAAGAAAAAAACAGTAGATATGAAACAAGATGAGTACCTTCTCAACTGTTAAAATGTACTTTATATGTTTTTCTACCAGCAGCTCCCCCATCCTGCAGTTATCATGGCTCAGAACTCAGATAATCAAATTAGGCCAAAGTGGAAGATCAAAAATATGATTCAATTAATACAAGGTCCTGCTTTTGTTTTATATCCTATTTTCAAACTTGTAACACAGCCCTGCTAAAACCAATCTTTTACAGTATCTTTGAACCGAGTTAATAACATGGAAAATCCCCACGGAACTGCAGGAGGGCCATAGCCAGGATCAATTAAAACTACCCTGGTCAGCAAGAAATAGCGTGAATCAACATATTGAAGCTGTTTAATGAAACAATTTACTCCATCTTTAAGCAATAGAACAATCTTTTTTGTGACGACAGTGTCCATCGTTCCATTGGGTACCTACTTTCTCAATTTATCACATGTTTAAGCTGAAAAGAGTTCGCTGACATTTCTCCTTTTTGTGTTCGTTCTTTCTTTTTCACTAACAAATTACTGGAGCTTGTGAATTAGTGAAAGGAAGTTATTAATTTTCCGAGTCACTTATGTACACTAATGTCAGTTGCATGAGCTAATTTTAGTTTCAGAAATTTCCATATACAGTTCAACGAATTCATGGCTGAGGGGGATCAATGCAAACAATTATATTCCAAGCACACCCAACAACTAAAAAAAATGCACGCTTCTTCGAAACAATAACCAAAGAAGAACAGGGGAAAACAGAGCCGAAACCACACACACACACACACACACACACACAATGCATAAAAAATGCTGAAAAGGGTAGGAGAGAATAGATAATACACAATCCCTTGCTATATAAAGTGCTAATAACTCAAAACAATAAATAACATCAACAATAATGGTTACCCAAAATCGGAAGATTTTTGGGAAGTGCGATTCAATGTTAAGGTTTTTTCCTCCGAGAAAATGCGCAAGAATCCTGGGAAAGAATTTGATGATAAATTCAGTCCAAATCAGCGGACATTGAATCTTTTCTGATCGGGGAAAGGGCCCTTATATTACGATTTAGGGTATGAGATAAGTCGGATTATGTTTTGTTTTCGTTGAAAATTCATATAACCCAACCCCAACTATTTCGGGACTAAATGGTTGGTAGTAATGATAATATTTATATGTACTTATGTATTAAATATCTTATTTTGACAATCTTATAAGCTATATATATATATATTAAATATATGTATATTTTATACTAAATGTTCAACGACAACAATATCCTTGAAATATACGCCCTTCAGAGTTATATTTTTAAGATAAATATCCAAAAAGGTAAAAGTAGTTTTTGTTGAGGAAGTGAGTGTATAAAATATTATTAGTTCCTTACTTTCACTTTTAGTTAAACAAATATTCATCAACTTTTATATTCTACAAAACTTCAAATTAATCCGATGAAAAGAGGACATAAGCGTTATTAGGTGGAAGAGTTGTATTAGATGAAAGACTTATCCAAGAAACATGAATTTAAATTGGGGAAGGAATTTAATCCCCTAATATCAAGGGAAGTGCAGCTCAAATTTGCGGATTCTTCGTCAAAGCAAGATTGCACTATGATCTGTTACAATTTAACTAGCTTATCATGCAAAATTAACAACCAAACGTTACAACAACTCTATCCAATATAATTTTTACAATTCTTGTTATTGACAGTACCTTTTGCTAATATTCGATATAACATATTCGTGCAATGTACTAATTGAAGAGTTGACGATGATAATCTTAATAACTAAAAAATGATTTTCCCTTGCATACTGTTGATTTTGAACAAAAATGCATCCATCATGTTATTTAGCTCTGTCAAATAGCTTATATAATGGTACAAGGATGGTATGTAGAGATTTTTGACAATAACGTCATACATGCGGAAATTATAATGGGTCAATGTACTTCCAAGCATGTGTTCATCCCCAGAACTCAGCTTTCGCCTTCGGAAAATAAAAAATATCCTTTTAAATTTGTTCATAAACAATTTTCAAAATGCTTGTATTTTGCAATGAGAATAATAAAGCACAAGGACAAACAGTTCGAATGTTGGATTGTATCTCCCGCAACATGTTTTCTCGTATGGACGATATATGTTGCACTTTTAAGAGGAATATTGATGTCCACAACAAAATTTTTTATCATAACGGAGCAACCAAAGCGTCATAATGGAACATACACAAAAAATATCGTCTATAAAGAAGTCTTAGGTAAGATATCATCATATTGCGTATTCATAAACTATAAGTGCAGAATAGTACTACCTAGCTAACATGACTTGATTGACCATTTTTACAGGTTCAGACGATGATATCCAATCAGTTTAATTTCACATATATGCTAATATATGTAATAATATTTCTCGGCATTTTAAATTATGGCCGCATTACATATTTTAAATTATGGCCGCATTACATATAAATATTTTTTAAGGGTTGTTTTATTATTGATATTTCTCTTATCACTTTAATTTGGTGTCCCTTCATATAAATAATTGACTACATCATCACATGTCATTATTAACGTGCATATGCACGTACATAGAAACTAGTTACTATAAAAGTACGAATAATTTATGTTAAATATTGAACGACTAAAATATCTTTAAAATATTGCTCGACTTTTGTGCCCTTAAATATTTGTATAGTTAAAGAATATAATTGTAAATTATTTACGAATAAAATTCTATTCCGATTTAAATTATACATACGCTGAGCAAAAAAGAAAAACGTGCGAAATACCCCTATCCAAATTAATTTTGGATTCAATTTATGTTACCAATTAGTCCAACCCGCTACTACCCCATCTCCAATATCATAAAACAATAAAACAAATATGAAAAAATTTTATGAGTAACTTTTAACTATGGGCAGATTGTCGCATGGATTAAAAAGCAAAAGTGAAACTATATTAGGTTTAAGAGTCATTCCTCGTAACAAAGTCTGCGTTAAAAATAATACACAAATATATCTTATCTGCTATAGAAACTTTTGGCTAAAGAATCCTTAAATGAAAGGGGGAAAAGCCTCAATTGGAAAAGGAATGGTTTGCGTTTTACTATAAATTTACAATAGCACAAAACAAAATCACGTCCTACGATCATGATGGTTTTCTTATAAACATTTCTTTTTAAATCATGTCGTAAGAAGTTATAAGGACATATATAAAGTATTAAAATCCAAGTAACAAACATCCTCACACTATCAGCGGCGGAGCCACATTGATCAAGGGGTGTCAAGTGACACCCCTCCGCCGGAAAATTATACTATATTGTTAGATAATTCTTTTTATTTGATGTATATTTACTATATGTTGACTCCCCTTAACTTTTTGATGTATCTAATTATTTATATTTTGACACCTTTTGATGAAAATTCTGGCTCTGCCTACTATCTAATAAGATTTAAGTTATATTGGTTAATTATTTTATCGTTCTCTTTATAGTTATAAGACTCTACTCGCAAAGCACGTGAAATAGAGACTAGTATTATATTATAAGTGTGAAGCCTAAAGTGTAATATTAAAAGACCAAAATAACCATAAAAATTAAACGACCTTTTTGCCCTTCGGCTAAACACAGCTTCTTTAATATTTTTGTAACAAATTAAATTATAAATATATATTCCAAGTTCCTCATTTTCTCAATTCTATACTCTTTTAATTTGAAGCTAATAGAATGGAATTGAGAAGACAATAATTAATGTTTAATACAAAATATAAAAACAATCAATAAGACTATTGAGTTTCTTCCACTTCTTCGAATACGATTGAAACTATATAATGTTGAAACAATCAATAACAGTATGTAATTGCATTCTTTCTCGTTGAAAACTGTCTACAAACTCACGGAGTAGTTCGGTGTCTCCTTGTTTTATTTTGAATATGTCTTCCATTCTTTTCTCAACTTTTTGTGCACCAGAGTGTGCTTTTATAAATGAATCTGCAAGCTCAGCAAAAGAGTCAATAGAATTTTCAGGGAGAAGAGAATACCAGGTTAGGGCTCCTTTGGTAAGTATTTTCCTAATTTTTTTGATAAGGACTGATTCAATCTCTTGTTTTGTTAAGTCGTTGCCTTTTACTCCAGTAGTGAAAGCAGTCACATGATCACGTGGTTCAGTTGTTCCATCATATTTGGGAACGTCGGGCATTTTAAACTTCTTGGGTATAGGCAAAGGTTCCGCACTTGACTTCCAAGGTTGTTGAGAATACCTATCAACATCAATGCCTTTGATAATAGGCGGTACTCCAGGAATTTGTTCGATGCGATCGTTCTGCTCCTTCATCTATTTCTGCATGGTTAGCTGTTGGCCCAAGAAAGGAAATAGTTTGAAGATTAACAAAGTAACTCCGAGATGAACCAGGTCCATCACAGGTGACATAGACCAGCAGAGTTAAAGGCACATGAGATGCACATGCAGGGGATAAATGTATTCTGATTAAATTGAGATATCTTGTGATCGAAAAGATTGCAAAAACGAAATTGGAGAAGGACTCCTTATTCAATAAGAACAGAATCAAAGATAAGGAAGGATTTAGGAGTTGAGTTTGACTAAAACTCTTTCACCATGGAAGAGTTCGATTAGGATTCTAGTTAATTCCTTATCTACTAACTCCAATAAATTGCAGATTGTTCTTATGATATGTAGACGCACAAAAGCATAAATTTATCAAGAATTGAGAGCAAAAATTCGTGAAGAAATTTTGCAAGCAGTTCGAGCTAAATTGGAGAGTGCGAATCTGAAGCTACATATCAGCTAGAAGAACCAGCTCCTTCTGTTTATCATTGAGTCTAGTTGGTTGTTGTAGGCGATTTAATATTGTATCTTTTCAGCTTTCATATAAGCAATTGTAATAGGTACACCTTTGTTCAAGTTAGAGTTAACTTGAAGCTGGTAGAAATTAGCTAGAGGCTAGTTACTACATAGGGTTAGAGTTAATCCTAGGATTACAAAAGAGTTTAGTTTGTAAGTCTGTTTGGCTCAGAGTTTGTAGTGAAGAGTTTGAGCAAATCCTACTGAGGTGTAGGTCGTGGTTTTTTCACCTTTTGATCCAGGTATTTTTCACGTAAAAGTCTCTGTGTTTTTACTTTACTGCTTTTATTATTCCGCAAACAGCAGTAGTTGGAACACCAAGAAGCACCAGGTTCTTCTAGTAAGACAGCACTCGAAAAATCGGGTACCACACAATTAACTATATTCTTGTGTGGTATTGATGTCTAAAACAACAATTGGTATCAGAGAGGGTTATCCTTGAAGAGGCTAACACCTTAGGAAAAGATCAATATGAGTGCACCACCTGGGAACT
>ML313799.1:0-65490 GCA_005239505.1 Nicotiana paniculata
TGCGGACGGGTAGGATACATTTAGATATAAGAGTGACTACACCTCCCTAAGCACTTTAATACAATACTTTAGCATTCAAATTCAAACTTATATTAAGCCAAAATCCACCTTCACATCAATGTGTATTACCCCATACTTCTTTAAGCATAATTACATCAAGAGTCACCACTTGTCAAGGAATAGATATATATATATATATATTTTTTCACAACAATACAACTATTTTTTTCCTTTTCTTTTTTTTTTCTAAGTGACTCTTACTTTTTAAAAACTGTGCACCTTTCTCCTTATTTCAAATGTTCCCCTTAAAAACCAACCTAACACCCCACACTTTAACTTTTCCATACTTCATCACATTTCCAGTGCTTACGAGAGGTGACAAGATTAAAATATATGATCGATTCAAACAAAGGGGTATAGCTTGTAATGTGGTTGCCAAAGAAACAGGTTTATAGGCTCAACGGGGTTAACTACGATACATAACAATTAGGCGGGTAAAATATACATAGCTGGCTCAACAAAGAAACGCCTATATCACTTCCAAGACTGAACAAAACTACTATTTCGCTTTGCACACACACGGGGCAAGTTCTAGGCATCAAATGCAATGCACAGAATAACATACAAACCTCACACACACATGGCACATAACTCACTCATGATTGGATCTATCACGACACTTCAGTCAAAGCAGTTAAGCAAATTTAAAAATCCACGATTTAAGACATTTATCCTAGAGTCAAAAAATTGAGCCTAAGCGTCACAACCAAAGTACTGACTATTCTCAAGGCATCACAAAGTTTTGAGATATTGTTGCGATTAATTTCTCAACCATATGGGTCCTACTCCTAAAAATTAAAAACTATCTACACCCGGTTCAATTAAAAACCCTTGGAAAAGAATCGCGGTCCAAAGAAAAACTAAGGAGAAATTACTACACTACCTAAAATAAAATAAAAAATTTGTATTTTCTTTAGACTTACTTCCCTCAAGAAAACTGTCTAGGAGATCCATTGTCGGGAAGAGTCCATATATTTCTAATTTTTTTTTTACCTAAAATTAAAAGACTAACAGAAAAAACTACAAAAACTTAAAAGAAAAATAACTTACTAACATGAACAACTAAAACTACTAACAAGAAAACACACTAAGTACAACAAATCACAATAAATATGTACAACACCCCACACTTAAATCATGCAATTTCCTCAGTGCATCACATATAGACAAAACAAGAAATAAAAGTAAGGTGCAAGAGACTCCCTGATCAAGCAGCATCGTCATCCTCTCCATTAGTCTTGCTTTCCATGCTCCTTCGAACAAATGCTTGAATCACTATATGCCTCCACTTTGAACTTATGAATTGGACCCCAAGTTTTGATTCTGCTCTATGATCATGCTCCTGGGGTGGTGGAACGAATCTGACTGGCCCAATAAAATAATGTAGTAATCTGCGCTTCTTGGCCTTTCGATGAGATGTGTATTCCCGACCTTCTGGAAAGAAGAATTCCAGGGTGTAGGCATCTTGTTCCTTATTCTTTGGCTCCTCAAGTGGTTCGGATGACTCTATTTTCATATCATCATCCAAACACATGTGAAAAAATGGTTGGAGTGTGTACCAATGCAATCAGCATCCTCAACACTAATGACACTAGATTCAACAAAATACGTATCATCAATGTCCTTGGTTAACTCTAGTATCTTTTCTACCACATTGACATCCTCAAAATCCAGTCTGATTGATTGTTGGTGTTCCACTCTGGCCTTCTCCACTAGCACCTCATGTACGTCATCATCCATGGGTTCTTTATTCTTATTAACTAGATAAGGTGGCAGTGATTTCAGTTCCAACTTGGGTGGTTCTTTAACAGATGGCCTGGCCGGCGGGCTCTCTCTTTTCTCTACGTGTAATGACTCAAACTCGAGAGCCCTCGGCCAAACCCTTTTTCCTTCAAGTGCTAACACCCAGTCTGTCAGTTCTTCACCGTTCATATCATCTAGATTCATCAAACATGCAGTCAACGGGTCCCCAATAGTCAGGGACGCATCATCTTCTTCCGGGATCACGTTCACGGCATCAATAAGAGAGCAGTTGGCGAACTCACTTGGTTGCCTCATAGACTTCTGCACGTTGAACGTGATTTCTTCATCATTGAGCCTCATCTTAAGTTCACCAGTCTCACAATCGATGAGGGCTCTGCCTGTGGCCAAGAATGGTCTTCCCAAGATTATGGGAATTTCCTTATTCACTTTACAATCTAGTATCACAAAATCAACAGGGAACACAAACTTCCCCACTTGCACCAATACATCATCCAGAATGCCTAACGGTCTCTTTACAGTCTTGTCAGCTAGCTGCAATAACATTGAAGTTGGTATGGCTCTACCAATCCCCAGTCTTTTATATATGGCCAGCGGCATCAGATTAATGTTGGCCCCCAAGTCACATAGAGCTTTGGCGAAAGCTAAGTTGCCAATGGTACAAGGAATTGTAAAACTCCCTGGGTCAGACAACTTTTCAGCAATAGGACGCGTCACTACCGCACTACAAGTCTGAGTAAGGGTGATAGTAACCAGATCATGGAAGTCAAATTTTATGGACATCAAGTCCTTCATCATTTTAGCGTAACCAGGCATTTCCTTCAGCGCATCAATCAATGGGATATTTACATGTATTTGCTTTAGCATGTCCAAGAACTTTTTGTATTGTTCATCCTTTTGATATTTGGCCAGCCTCTGAGGGAATGGAGCTGGAAGTCTCTTTTTCCCAGTGATTTGGGACTTTTCTTTCTCTGCCACCACTCAACTACCGGCTCCTGGGCTATCTCCACTTCTTTTTCAGCCTCACTCTGCATACTGGGTTCTCCTTCAGTGGGCTGTACTGTTACCTTGGTCAAGTTTGTTGAATCATCAAGTTCAATCGGCATGGGTACCAGTGTCTCGGCCTGCCTGCTTTCACGAGCTATCTCCAGTTCCAAGTCTAAGTCCCTGCCATTGCAGAGACTCGCTGCCATCAGCTGCCTTGGGCCCTGGTCCATAAGATATACCTGAGTATCTGCAGGTAAATTCCTACGAGGATGATTGTTCACTGCCATAGATATCTGGCCCAACTGTACTTCAATATTTTTAATAGTTGCATCATGTACATCTACTCTCTTACTGATTTTGGCATTTGACCCAATAACCTGTTGCATCATAGCTTCTAACCTGGAGAACCCTTCTTCTTGCATTCCCCCCTGTTGATGCTGAGGAGGGTAGTATGCATGTTGTTGCATCTGATGGTTATAACCTTGTGGCCTCTGATATGGTGTTGCATTACCTTGTGGTCTCATGACACCAATGTTTCCATTGTTCTGATGTTGGTGAGGTGGTCTATACGGTTGAACTTTCTGACCCCATGTCACGACCCCAGTTCGCCCTCCGTGAACATGTCGTGACGGCACCTAGTCCCTATGACTAGGTAAGCCTAACAATGCGGAATAACAACATAATTGCGGAAATAAGTAAGTAAAAGAATGTTAAACGATCAAAAAGGAAAATTGTATATAAAAGCCACTTGGCATATACAACCCAAAATAATACGGAAGTCTACAATATCGCCCCAAAACCCGGAAACTCACGGGAACCACAGGCTAACAGAATGTAATACACTGCTCTAATTCCAGAATAACTATACAACTGAAAGGAGGGATAAACTTTTCACAAAATCTGGAATAAGATAGGGACTCCTGGTCTGCGGACGCGGCAGATATACCTCAAAGTCTCTGTTATATCTCTCAACCTCGGGGATAGTGCGCCTGAGTGGAGGTACCTGGATCTGCACATGAAAAACATGCACAGGAAAGGGCATGAGTACACCACAGCGGTACTCAGTAAGTGCCAAGCCTAACCTCGGTCGGGTAGTGAAGAGGAAGGTCAGGGCCCTACTGAGATCAAAAAATATAATAGGAATTTACAGTATGAAAACAGGCGGCAATAATGAGTACAAAAGTGAAATAAGACAGGTCAAACAAGGCAATAACTAAGCACAGGAATAGAGTAAACCCGGAATATGTACAGCATAATAACAATGGTAACAATGAGGATCTACCAGGATACTGTCCTGTAGTCCTTTTCTCAAATGCCCAGTGGATCTCCCGGGATACTGTCCCGTACTCCATCATATGTATTATCCAAAGGATCTCCCGGGATACCGCCCCGTAGTCCATCATATGTATATCCAAAGGATCTTCCGGGATACCGTCCCGTAGTCCATCATGTATATTCAAAGGATCTTCCGGGATACCGTCCCGTAGTCTATCATATACATTCAAAGGATCTTCCAGGATACCGTCCCGTAGTCCATCATATATATTCAAAGGATCTTCCGGGATACCGTCCCGTAGTCCATCATGTATATTCAAATGATCTTCCGGGATACCGTCCCGTAGTCCATCATATATATTCAAAGGATCTTCCGGGATACCGTCCCGTAGTCCATCATATGTATATCCAAAGGATCTTCCGGGATACCGTCCCGTAGTCCATCATGTATATTCAAATGATCTTCCGGGATACCGTCCCGTAGTCCATCATATATATTCAAATGATCTTCCGGGATACCGTCCCGTAGTCCATCATATGTATAGCCAAAGGATCTTCCGGGATACCGTCCCGTAGTCCATCATATATATTCAAAGGATCTTCCGGGATACCGTCCCGTAGTCCAACTATCAAAGTGCAGGGGGATCTCCCGGGATACCGTCCCGTAGTCCCAAAGTAAATAAGCAGGGGAATCTCCCAGGATACCGTCATGTAGTCCCAAAGTAAATAAGCAGGGGAATCTCCCAGGATACTGTCCTGTAGTCCCAAAGTAAATAAGTAGGGGGCTCTCCGGGGATACTGTCCCGTAGTCCCAAAGTAAATATGCATCCAACAAGAAGACATTCAGATTTAAAGTGCAAAAATACAAAGCAACAAGTAACTCTATCCCAACATACTTCACGTAGTACAATTTAAAGCAATCTAAGCAAAACATGTAATTTGGGGCAGCTAGGCATGCCCTTCTAAGCTAACATAGACTATGATTGCAAGTAGAGTAAAACAGGTAAGAAAGAAACTCAGTCTAAATATTTAAAGTAAAATCGGATTTATAACAATTAGCACAAGTACGCGCTCGTCACCTCACGTACAAGGCATTCAATTACCAAACATCACATCCTAAGGGGAAAGGGCCCCCACACAAAATTAGACAAGCCACTTACCTTGAGTCGACTAAAAATCAACTTGAAATCACACGTTTTCCACGAGTATCCGACTCCAAATAGCCCGAATCTATTCAAATAAATTTCATATTGTAAATAACATCTCATGCAATTGATTCTACTATTAAATTCAAGGTTACGACGCGAAATTAGTTGAAATGACCAAAACGCCCCTCAGGCCAGCACCTCAGAATCGGATAAATTCCATATTTTCAGAACCCTCGTACTCTCACGAGTCCAGCCATATAAAACTCTCTCTAATCGGAGGTCAAACACTCACTCAAACCCCGATTTTTGAAAAAACCTAAGTTCTACCCAAAACACCCAATTTCACCCATGGAAATCTTTGATTTTAAGTCGAAAACATGTTAAAAGATATTAATGATTGAAAGAATTGAGTAAAAACCAACTTACAATTGATTTGGAAGAAGTCTTGTTCTTGAAAAATCTCCCAAATGAGTTTGAATTTGAGAAAAATGAAAATGGAGTCAAAATTTCGGTTTAAGTGCATTTCAGGCCACTGGTTGGGGAGGCTTCGCATTTGCGATGGAATTGTTCACATTTGCGGACATTTTGCGATGGCATGGTTCGCATTTGAGAACATGCCTGCCCAGGCATGCCTTCGCATTTGCGATGGCTTTGATCGGATTTGCGATGGCCTGCAGAACAGCCACACCAACAAATTTCCAAGGCAAAAAAAAATGAAGTTTGTGGCCTATCCAAAACTCACCCGAACCCTCGGAGCTCCAAACCAAATATACACACTACCTCAAAAACATCCCATGAACTTATCCGTGTGATCAAATCGCCAAAATAACATCATATGCATCGAATTAAGTCTCAAAATCCATGCATTCTATCAAATTTCATAAAACATCAAATTTTCCATTTTAAGTCTGAAACACGTCAAACAAAATCCAATTTCAACCAAACTTCACATAAAGGACTTAAACCATATATAAGACTTGTACCAGGCGCCGGAACCAAAATACGGGCCCGATACCATCACTTTCTAATCAGATTTCACTTTCAAATTCCTTAAATATTTTCAGAAAACAATTTTACTCAAAAATTCATTTCTCGGACTTGGGACCTCGAAATTCGATTATGGGAATACGCACTAGTCCCATATTTTCCTACGGACCCTGCGGGACCGTCAAATTATGTGTTTGGGCCCGTTTACCCAAAATGTTGATCGAAGTCAAAGTTATTCATTTTTTTAATATCAAATCTTAGCATTTTTACAGAATCTCATATTTAAGCTGTTCGGCTAGGCGCTCGAACTGCACACACTAAACGAGGCAAAAACAAATGAGGTTTTCAAGGCCTCGAAAATACGGAATGGGTGACAACATGGGTGATGACCCTGTGGGTCGTCACACCCCAGTTCTGCCCCCCTTGTCTCTGGCTTCCATAATTCGACACATAATTCATGTTTTCTGGATAAGGAGGGTGATCGCATTCTGCATTCCATTGATTACCAAATGGTTAACTAATGAAAGATGTGCATAGGCCCCCATTGGTTGTATCAACGATGTGTACCTGCTGCTTTTGCCCTGATTCCTCCACCTTCTTAGTTAATATGCTCATTTGTATTATCAAGGTGGACACGTTCTCTGCAATAGTATTGGATGGATTGAAGGGCACTGAGTGAACGACAGGAATAATGGGTGCATTCCTGGTTGTCCACTTTGAATTCTGCGCCATTTTATCAAGCAAGATCTGACTTTCTCTCCATGTTTTGCTCAAGAATGCTCCACCAGCTGAAGCATCAACATTTGCCTTTACAATATCAGCCAGACCAATATAAAAACGCTGCCCCAACATCTGCTCAGGAATACCATGGTGTGGACAGATAACCAGCATTCCCTTAAATCGTTCCCATGTCTCCTGCACTGTTTCAACTGGTTTCTGTCTGAAGCTCAAGATTTCATCAGTTTGTTGAGCGGTCTTGTTAGGTGGATGAAATTTGTTCACGAACTTCTTAACTAACTCCTCCCATGTGGTAATGGAATTGATGGGGAGTGAGTTTAGCCAAGTCTGGGCTGCTCCAGTCACTGAGAATGGAAACAACAACAGTTTTATTGCCTCCTGAGTGATGTTTGGCTGCCTTTGTGTTTTGCAAATCGACATGACATTCTTCAAATACTGTTGGGGGTCTTCTATGTATGACCCTGAGAATAGTCCCTTGTTCTGCAACAAGTGCAACATATTATTTGTAATCTAGAAAGATTCAGCCTATATTTGTGGGACTAGTACTGCAGTGGCCAAATTCTCTGTTGTGGGTTGTGCCCAGTCATGTAAAGGAGCCTCTGCCCCTATCTGCGCAACTGCGTCTACCACATAATCCCCATTGTTGTTCATGTTGTTTGGATCTTCCATGTCGGGTTCAAGTTGTTCAATTGACGGTTGTTGTTTGCTTTTCCGGTTGGCCCGGTTTAGGGCCTTGAAAACTTTCTCGGGGTCTGATAAGGCTTCAAATAATTCACCAGTTCTCGATGAGTTTCTAGGCATGCACATGTACAACCAAGTTAGCAAACGTTAAACTTTTAATGTATAAATGAAAATTGAAGTTCAGAATTTTGTATTTCTTCCAACTCCAATTGATAACACCGTTAATTCCCCGGCAAAGGCGCCAAAATTTGATCACGCTCAACTATGTCTTATAGAAAGACTAAACGGGCGTTGCAAATATAATCCGGGGTATTACGCCCAGAGTCGATCCCACGGGAAATTAACGTATCAAGCAAGCCGTCAGAATACTAAACTTTTACTTAATCAACTTTCTCAAGAATTGTGAATATCAATTGGTAATGTTTTACTACTTCTACTAATAAAAATTAATAAACTAAAGATTAACTAACAATGTGGTGTAAACAATTAGAATAAAGGTCTAAGGTTATGATTTCCCCCGTCGGTGAACTTCTTTCTTGGATACTTCCTATAGTTTTGATCAGTTGTCTCTATCAATCATGAACACTCTAGCTACCATAAATATCTCTCAAGTAATTATGATAATTTACTAGACGCACTCTCTCGAGTTACTCTAGCTAGATTGCACTACAGCTCACTTTAGATTTCACCCGAGGTATCGTTATTTCTAATCTAATCTCTAAACCCTCGATTATAACTTTCGTCTATACTCTGGGAGTGATGTTGTTCAAACAACTACCTAAATATGCACTCTCTCTCAAGTATATACATAATAAATAGGCACAGCTAATTGAGGATCCTTTCAATTAACCACAACAAGAACGTAGTTGAGCAAATAGAGATTAACAACCAACCAAAACTATATTAATATCATAATAAGTTCATCCCCCAACGGGTTCCACCAAAATCTTATATTAAATAAATTAGCTAGTCATGCTCATAGTAATCAAATCCAAAATAACTTGCATAATTAAATTACAAAGTAAGGAATAAAGGATGTAAAAATCAATGTTTTGATCTTCTGAGTAGTGTTCCACAATCTTCTCTTGTCTCTAATGGCAAAAGATCTTCAAAGTTGTGTTTTTGGGTCTATTTATATGTTGTGGGACAAACCCTAAACGTGTAGGATACTTCTAGTCAAACCGGAAAACACTTAAAGCCTTTAAAACTAGGACTGGGTCGGATCGAGGATCAGGCGTTACAGGCCAAACGCCCGGCTAACGCCTGGCCACACCTGACGTTAGAGCCCAAACACCCCTTAAACTCCTGGCTAGGCCAGGATTTACAGCCCAAACGCCCCTTAAACACCTGGCTAGGCCAGACTTTACAACCCAAACGCCTGGTTATAGCCAGGTTCACTCCTTTTTGACTCTTGAGCGTATTTTTGACGTTTATGCATCCATTTAGCTCGGTTTCCATCTCCAAGTCACCTACACATGAAATAGACTCCATTATGCTCAAACGAGGTGTATTTTTATCATTAACGCACATAAAATGTAAGACACATAATGCGTTAAACCATGAATTCTAGCCACACATCAGGCACCACCTTAAAAATAAAATTAAAAAACATGCATTGCTTGAGGTAGGATATGAACCTTTGTCTTCAAAAGAATAAAGGTACTAAAGCACTTCCACAAACCAACTGTTTGGTCCAAATTTTGTGATTATAGAGGGGCGCATAAAATATTTAAGGGGTCCTCACTGCATATATAGACGTCACGATCCGGAATTTTCACTTTCGGGAACGTGATGGCGCCTAACATTTCGACGAGGTAGTAACCAGGCTATGACAAAATACCCTTGTAAATAAACTTGTACTGACAGAAATATAGGAGCAACATAACAACAAATAAAGAATTAACAAGTATTATTGGGAGGGGACATGCGATAAGGGGTGTAAGATACTGTAACAACAACAGTGAATGATAATAAGAGACAATCAATAAACCTTTAACCAACAAGATGAATAAAATTGCACGACATCACCCTTCGTGATTTTACTCTCAACCTCACTATGAAACAATAATAACAGCACGGCATCATCCGTCGTGTTTTTACTCGCATTTTCAACATAAATCAATAGATACGGCAGGGCATCACCCTTCGTGCATTACTCACAAATATCGCACGACATCACCCTTCGTGCATTAACACTCACATATGGCACGTCATCACCCTTCGTGCATTAACACTCACATATGGCACGACATCACCCTCCGTGCATTAACACTCTTCCTTACCATGTAACAATGAACATATAACAAAAGGGAGATTGATTGAGCAAGAGCAATCCTTACGCCAACAATAATTCCACAATACCAACCTCAACTTCGGAAACAGTACTCAATTACAAGAAACAAGTCTCACCTGCATACTTTGACCCAACAACAACACATAAGTACTTGTCACCTCACATATACATTGTACCCAATAATTATACATGTAGAATATAGACAAACAAGTCATAATCCCTTAACTCAAGGTTAACCACGACACTTGCCTCTCCCCAAAGACCAACTCAAAGCTCAACCACGGCTTTGCCTTTCAAACAAGCTCTGAACCAACCAAATCTAGTAAATTATCAACCAAACGATTCAAAATAAGCCTTAGGAACTACCCACAAATGAAAAAGGTTCAATTTAGGTCGTTATTGAAAAAGACAAAAAAAAAAGTCAACTCCCGAACCCGCTTGGTCCAAACTCAAAATTCGGACCAAAATCCGATTACTCATTCACCCTCGAGCCCGATTATGTAACTTATTCCGAAATCCAACCTCAATTTGAGGTCTAAATTCCAATTCTACAAAAATCCCTAATTCTTCCCAAACCCTCAAGTTTCACCATGAAAATCCTACATTTTAGGTTGAAATCTTATGAAGTCTAATGGAAGATTGAAAGAAAATAGATTAGAATCACTTACCAATGAATTGGGGAAGAAGAGTTCTTGGAAAAATCGCCTCTAGGGTTTCTAGTTTTGAAAATTTGAAGAATGAGAGAAAATCTCGTCTAACTCAGATTTGACTAGTTGCAGATGTCACAATTGCGAAAGACGAGTTTTTCTTTGCAAATGCTAAGTCCCAGCATTTTCTGCTATAATCGCAATTGAGATGATTTGTTCTCAATTGCGAATAGTGGCCATCCTGCAAATGCGACCCTTTGATCGCAAATGTGATCCAGTACTGAGCCAGCCATCTTCGCAATTCCGACCAAGACAGGAACCTGGGTTCCTCACAATTGCGAGATCAGAGGCTTGCACTAGAACTGAAGCACACCATTTATCTTTCTAAGTCCAAACTCACTCTATAGTCTATCCAAAACTTACCCGAGCCCTCGGGGCTCCAAACCAAACATGCACACAAGTCTAAAAATATCATACGAACTTGTTCGCACGATCAAATTACCAAAATAACACCTAGAACTATGAATTGGGCACCAAATCAAATGAGATTTTCAAGAAACTTTAGAATTGTTATTTTAACAACAGGACGTCCGAATCACGTCAAACCAACTCCGTTTCTCACCAAATTTGACAGACAAGTCATAAATATAGTAATGGACCTATACCGGGTTCTGGAACTAACATACGAACCCGGTATCAACAAAGCCAAAAATTGGTCAACCTTCTAAGTCATTAAGCCTTTAAACTTTCAAATTTCGGCAAAAGCGATAACTCGAGCTAGGGACCTCCGAATTTGATTCCGGGTATACGTCCAAGTTCCACATTACGATACGGGCCCAACGAAACTATCAAAACACGGATCCGGATCCGTTTACTCAAAACATTATCCAAAGTCAACTCAAATATATTTTAAAGGCAAAATTTCAGATTTTATCAATTTTTTAACATAAAAGCTTTCCAAAAAAATACCCGGATTGCGCACTCAAATCGAGGAAGGCTTAAAGGAGCTATCAAAAACTTTGAAACATATATTTAAGTTTTAAAACTCTAGATGACCTATCGGTTCATCACAATAGATATGTATGAAATATATATACACTCTTTTTGCCGAAACTAACGGGTTCCGGTGACCTCCCACCCCCAACATAGGTCATTTCCTGGCCCGAGGTCCTATCTTTGTATTTTGTATACTTATTTATTTTTATTTAAATTGTAAGTGGCCATAGAATATTATTTCCTACAAAGAAGCCCATTATTTACTTAAACACAAGTCATTTAAAATAAATTTTAAATTCATAAAGAGTTCAAGCAAAATAAGAAAGAAATATGAGGAATTTTCAAGCAAAGCATATTCTTAGTAAGGTAGCTGATATAGTTCTTGTAGATAGTTCGACTCCTAAGATTGGGGATGAAATGTCCAACCTTAGAACAAAATTATTTTTTCTTAGAGTTGTAACTGCTTATTTGATAAATTACCTACCTGTTAATTATGAAAATGATTTTACACATTTATACCTTTTACAAGTGTGTCTATTACACACCATTTTAACTACGTGGCATACATGTGTTATTCACTTAGCCTAGGTGCGTGAATGCAAAAGAAAATTATGTCAGGAGCTTTATTTCATTGTTTACTGTTTTCTTTTTACACCAATTTAAGAAAAAGAAAATAACCACTCCCACTCTTGTCTCTTCCCACCCCAACCCATGTCCCAAACCACCACCCCTAGCATCTCATTGTCTAACTCCATCCAATCGCATCAATTCTGCTATGAAATATATACAAAAGGATGTGGGTCCCTTACCTAAAAACATCCTCAACCACATACACACAACTAGCCAGAACCCGTCCCGCAGCTAACCCCCTCGGCCCTCTCGTCTTCCATTGTTGAAGTAATGCAGCAGTTGTTGAGCCCATGCCCATGTTGTCCAGTCAAAGACCCAATAGCCTAATCCGATTCTTTTTTGGTTTCCATTCCTATTTGGAATTGGATTCGATTTTTTTTCTTATTTAGAGTTGGTTTTGGCTTTAAGAGAAAGCACCACTCATTATTTATAAATAGGACAACCTTGGAGAATTTCTCTATGCTAATTAGTACAAGTCTTTGAAGACTTAAGCACATAAGAGTGATTTTTTAGAGAGCTTTCATCAAGAGAGAAGAGAGAAAAAAAGTATTTGTTTTGCTGCAGATTTTATTCTGACCAGCCAATTTCAAATCACAGTTTTCAATTTGTTAACCGTTGGATCGGGCGGCAATTTGGATTGAATGTTCATAACATCTTGTTCTTGATGTGAACGGTGAAGATCGGATTTAGAGGCTCGCAACATCTCATTTCAAGCCCCGAACATCAGCTCTAGTTTTGTGGCTAGTCCTCTTTCCGTACTTGACACGTGTTGTGTAGCCAATTTGGAGAACTTTTGTAACCCTCTTATTGTTATAGTGGAGTTTTAGGATATTTGTGATCCCGTGGTTTTTACCTTCGATTTGAAGGGTTTTCCACGTTAAAATTTGGTATTCTTTTTCTTCTTTATTTTCGGATTTGTCTCTTTCTCGACATAACAGTGGTATTAAAACCTTGATTATTTATCTGAATAGTTACAGAATGGAGGTAAATATGAGCAAGATGGTATGTTTAAATGGGAGAAATTATAATTTTTGGAGAAGCAAGATGAAATATTTGTTGTTCGTGAAGAAGATGCATCTACCCATTTTTGCAGCTCATAAACTCAAGACTATATCTGATGAAGATTGGGATTTTGAGCACCAACAATTATGTAGATATATACAACAATGGGTTGAAGATAATACTCGCGACCATACTGTAAATGAGACATATGTGAGATCATTGTTGGGAAAGGTAGAGACTCTTTATGCTTCAAAAATTGGGAACAACAACTTGTTCCTTCTAAAGCAATTCATGACCTTTAAATACAAGGAAGGCAGACATATCCTTGATCAAATAAATAATTTTAAGGGCGTCCTTGATCGGCTGTCTTGAATGGGAGTTAATTTGATGATGAAATACAAGGGCTTGTCTTCTTAATACTCTGTTAGACTCTTGAGAAACTCTTTATGTTTCTTTGAAAAATTCAGCTCCTGGAAGTAAAGTAACCATGGAATATGCCAAGAGTGGTGTGGTGAACGAGGAAGTAAGGAGAAAATCTCAGGGTCCATCCTCACAAGCAGCTATCTTGGTTACAAAAGACCCGGGGAGATATAAAATAAGAGGCTCGAGGAGTAGAGGTAAAATTAGAAGTAAGTCAAGGTCCAAATACCATTATATTACATGCAACCATTGTGGCAAGAAAGGACACATCAAAAGGTTTTTCCACAAGTTGAAGCAAGACATTAGAGAAGGAAAGAAAGTTGAAAATAATGAGAACATTGTTGTTGTTATTGTTCGAGATGACCTTCTTTTTGCTTATGATGAAAACATCATCAATTTGGCATCCATGAGACGAGCTGGATAGTAGATTCTGGAACTACCTCACATGTCACACCAAGAAAAGACTTTTTCTCATCTTATACTCCTGTTGATTCTGGAATGTTAAAAATGAGCAATGCCAGTGAAGTTAAGGTATTTGGTGTTGGCACAGTTTGTTTGAAAACTAATAATAGTTCAACGTTAGTTCTTCAAGATATCAAGCATGCTCTAGACTTTCCTTTCAATTTGATCTCCGCAGGAAGATTAGACGATGAAGGTTACCATAATGCCCTCTTTAATGGCCAATAGAAGCTCACCAAGGGCTCGTTAGTAATGGCTTGAGGAGTCAAGTCTGTTCATTTATATGTGACACATGGCTCTTTTCTTAATCGCTCCATAAATCTTGTGGAAAGTGACACTTTATCAGAATTGTTGTGCAGAAGATTGAGTCATATGAGCGAGAGGGGGATTACGTGTTTGGATAAGAAAAGTTTGCTTTTTGGAGTGAAACAAGCAAAGATAAAAAAGGTGTATCCATTGTTTAGCTAGCAAACAAAAAAGGGTTTCCTTTCATAGCCATCCTCCCTCAAGAAAGCCCGATTTATTGGAGCCAGTACACTCTGATTTGTGTATTCCTTTTAAAGTAAAGTCAAAAGGTGGTGTAATTTACTTTGTGACCTTCATTGATGATCATTCTCGTAAGCTCTGGGCGTATTCTTTGAAATCTAAAGATCAAGCACTGGCGTGTTTAAGGAATTTCAGGCCATAGCTTATAGACAGGGAGGAAAGAAATTAAAATGTATTCACTGACAATGATGGTGAATATTGTGGTTCATTTGATAACTATTGCAAGGAACAAGGAATTCATCATCAGAAAATTTCGCCCAAGACGCCTCAATTGATTAGTTTGGCAGAGAGGATTAATAGAACTCTAGTAGAGAGAGTTAGGTGTTTGTTTTCCGAAGCTAAACTTCCCAATACATTTTGGGCGAACGCACTTAACACTGTTGCCTATGTTATCAATTTGTCTCCTGTTGTTTCTTTGGATGGTGATGTCACAGATAGAGTTTAGTTTGCCAAAGATGTTTCTTATGATCACCTGAGAGTTTTTTGGGTGTAAATCTTGTGTGCATGTTACTAAAGATGAGAGATCGAACTGGATGTCAAAAATAAGCAGTGAAAGAACAAAATTCATTTCGGTCCCGCCGTAGTTCTCAATCATTACGTGGCACCGAATCGAAATCGCTCAGGTCAGTGAGGACTCACTCACTCACCTACTCCTTATCTATTTAAAACAGTTTGGAACGCTAAGGCCGAAAGGCAGGCAGTCAGGAACACTAAAGGCGCTTGCTCTGGGCGCTAGGGGACTTTGCTCACGCAAGCGAAATGGTGTTTTGGAGCACTAAGGGCAACTAGTGGTTGCTTCGCTCGACAAGACTGAAACCTTTGCACATCGTTATAGGTTATGGTAAAGATGAGTTTAGGTATCATTTTTATGATCCAGTTGACCATAAACTTATTAGAAGTCGTGATGCAATAGTATTTGAACACCAACTATTGAAGATATTGACAAAGCTATGAAGATAGATTGTCAGAGTAATGGGAGCTTAGTTGATATTGATCTAGTTTCTATTGCTAAGGCATCTATTGCACATGAAGGAATGCGAGACAATAATGAAGATAGTGATCAAGATTAATATGATCATCATGGTGTAAATGTTATAGATGCTCCAATTGACGAAGTTGTGGTTGATCAACAACAAATTCCTGCTTAGGTAACTACTTCGAATGCTCCTGAAACCTCTCTTAGAAGATCTACAAGGGAGAACTTTTGTAACCCTCTTATTGTTATATTGGAGTTTTTTGGATCTTTGTGATCCCGTGGATTTTACGTTTGATTTGAAGGATTTTCCGCGTTAATATTTGATTTTCTTTATCTTCTTTATTTTCGAGTTTGCTTCTTCCTCAATATAACAACAACCATATCCAACCGGGTTTTTTTTAAAATTATTTATTTTTGTTAGATTTAAAATTTTATCACAGGTTTTGCGAAGGTTGGTTAAAAAATTCAGAAAATCACCATTGTTGAGCTATTGAAAAAGCTTGAAAATTCAACTGGATCTTGTTAATTTTGGATTGTTGAACTGAACTTGTAACTCAATTTCGATTGACTAGTTAAGGTTACTTGGTAATCTCTTCCAATTTGTGGCAGAGTGTTGAAAATCTAATTAAGACGCTGCTTGATAATTGTTTCTCATTTATTCCTTTATGACACTATCTAGAAAGGAATAGTAATTACAAAGCTTTTAAAAGTTCTTTTTTTTCGGTCCTTTGATTGTAAGTTAATTTTTTTTTGTGGTCTTGCTGGAAATCGTTCTCACAAACAATGATAGTGGCAGCCATGGTGGGGAAGATGAAGAAGGGGGTATATATGTAATTTTAACTGTGTTTTTATTTTTTTTAAGTTAATAACACATGTCACGAGCATATTGGTGTGTGGTACACACACATTTTGTGAAGCTGGTCAAGCACGAGAGTGGTGTGTAATCGATACACTTTTGAAAGGTTTAGGTGTGTACAAATATTTTCGTTTTCAACAGGTGTGGAACAGGGATTTGAGGACAAGTCCAGATAGAATTTTATGTATTTTGCCTATTTTTAATCATATCTTACTCGATATATAGTTATAAATTAGTAGTTGTATGTAGGCCACTTATCATTCTACTTGATAATATAAATTATCTACTTAGTGAGAGATATAATATATCCAATAGAACATTATAGTTTAGTGCAAGTTAGCCCAAATACTACTGTCATATAAAAGATATATATTTGTCGTGCCCGGTGGTCGGTACCAACATTGAGGCCCTAACAAATCTAGATTTCCTCCATGTAAGGCCCATTAAAGAAAAAAACACATAATATTTTCCATAAAATTTTCACGTGGCACCTAGCTTTGCGCCACCCATTGAATTTATACTCACTTTAAAAAAATATTAACTAGTAATATTTGGATAACATCAGATACATACACTTTTCTCTTCTTCCTTACTGTTGTTTTCTTCTTCTTTATACTATCTTCTTAGTTGCAAAATGTGTTTTTTAAATTTGTTGTTATTTTGATAATTTGATGGTTGAGATTTGTTCTGTATGATATATGAAAGTTGAGTTTTTAGCCAAAATTGTCCTTTATCTATGAGAGCAGGTCTATTTTTGCCCTTTAAATATACCTCTGAGCGCCTTTAGTCCCTTAAGTTTGCTTAGATGGAGCATATTTGGTCCAACTAACATAATTGGTTAACTTTGGTTAAAAAACTAATGATAATTTTCCAAGAAGCAACTCAATTGACTGGTAAAAAACATAGACCAACAGTAGATGATAAACTCTTTTCCTTATTCTCGATTTTCCCCAATTTCACGATCACAAACCATATTCCTATGAAGAAAAGTTTTGATTGAGCAGAAAACCAAAAAAGAAAACTAAGTTAGATGTTGAATATGTCGAACAAAGAATCAAAAGAAGCCTAGAATGAGTTCGATTTGCATAGAATATATTGTTTGGATGAAGATGAGATGAAAGTGAAGTTCGATGCAACTTTCTAACTAGTATGGAGTGATACTTGAGTATTTATTGTTCATAATAGTCATCGATAGGGGTGGGCATATATCGGGTAAAACCGATAACCCGAACCGTTAATTATTTATTGGTTATCGGTATTAGGTTATTGGGTTAACAGTTCGGTAAAGGGTAGAAAAAAAAATTTATTGGGTTATCGGTTCGGGCTCGGTTTGCGATTATGTTATTGGGTAAAAACCGATAACCCAATAAGAATTAACTAATTTACCCTTAAGTATATACATAATATACTAGGGTTTCATAATTCATTTTCCCTATTCTTTCTCAATTTTCCGTAAGTCAGTTTCTCTTTATCAGTTTCTCAATTTTTCGCCGCACCCATACGGCCCAACCTCAGCAGTTCCCCGCCTCACCACGGCTCACGCCCTCACTAGTTCTCCGCCTCACGGCTCACGCCCTCACCAGTCACCAGTCACTAGTCAGCCCGTCAAGACTCAGGTCAGCGTCACTCATCAGTCGCATCACGCCCTCAGGTTAGACATGTGTTTCTCTCTTTTTGGACAAATCTAAAATTATAAAACACTTATAATTTTAACAAGTGTTTCTCTTTTGAAATATTAAGAATCCTAAGCAGTAAATTTCTGTTTATTTGATACATGGGTTAGCCAGTTTATGATATTATCAATTCATAATTTCTGATAAATATTCATATAGATTATCATAACATAACCAGTAGCTTAAAGACTTGATTGTGTAACGTTGTCTTACTATTTTATCCCATTTTTTTCAGAATTTTTTCACTTCTAATTAAACATACGAATCATATTCCACATTTTATTATCAATACAATCATATTACATTCCACCTTTGTAATCCTATATTTATGCATCATAAAGTTGTCAAAGACAACGAAAATCTGATCTATTTCTTGACTTCTGGCTCAAGATAATTGATAACTCGACAGTTTTATATATTGCGAAATTATTTTAGTTATTTTATCTTATCGGGTAAACCGATAATGATCGATAACAGATTAACCGATAACCAATATCTTATCGGTTTGGTTATCGGGTTATGATATTTGTAAACCGATAACCGATAGGCAAAATCGATAATATTCAAAACCGAACTGAACCGACCGATGCCCACCCCTAGTCATCGATAGACCAAAATCATACTTTAGAAAGATCATAATTATCTTTTGCAAACCTACTGTATAAACTAAACAATGATTAAGAATAACCTAAGACTTGTTCGAATCAGATGATTCTCATTCAATCATTTGGTATTTTCATTAAATGAAGATTGAACTTTGGATACTGAGTTGCACCAACCTATTTATCATGGTGTATTCCTATATTATATGGATTGTAGCTAAAGAAGAAAAATAGTAAAAAATATATATATTTCTTTTCAATGTACATTTTGGATCACCTTCTTCAGCACCCATGAAAAATCATTGTAAGGGTTTTTCATTGAATACGTTAGTTTTTTAACAAGAGTTTACCCAATTTGTTAGTTGGATCAAAGGTGTTCTACTTAAGCAAACTTAAGGGACTAAAGACGCTCAACGGTATATTTAAAGGACAAAAATAAACATACCTCATAGATAACGAATAATTTTAGCTTAAAACTCTTTGAAAGTTATGTTTCAAATTTGAGCTCATTTGGAGTAGAATTGGGCTTGGATCGTGTATTAGATTGTTGAAATTCGAAAAGCAAGTTTATGTTTTAAAATTTAATATTTGAAATTTGAAGTTGCATCAATAGGTTGAATTACTAAAACTGAAGTTACGTTGAAGAGATTGAACTACTTCAGATTCGAGTTCTGAAATTGCATTTGAAAGATAGAAGAATTGCAGTGAAAAGATTGAACTAATTCAGATCTGGTGGGTGAACTTTACCAAAATATTATATGCAATGCGAGTATAACTTTAATGGTTATACCAAAAATTGGTGTATATAAAAATGCCCCATTTTTTAATTTTCATAGTTTGAACTATAAATGTTTACTGGACAAGCTGGATATGGAAAAACAAGTCCGATTATTGGGGCGAGCTGGTTAGATGGCTGGGGTTTGGGGCTGGGATATTTCGTGTTTTTTTGGGCCCGACTGGGTTCGGGCTTATCATGTCCGAACCGAACCATCCTTGTCCAATGTAATTGATACTTAAGTGTTTGCAAACTTTTAAATAATAAAATAAATAGTTTAATGCAAAAAATTAAACTTTTAAAATTTAAAGTTTTAAAATTGATATTTGAATTTAAAATTTTAAAATTGAAATTAAGTGTCTACATAAAATTATTTAATATGACCAATATGTAAGGATCAAACTTCAAAGACTTTCATTTCATATATTCATTGCATAATAATACTTCAAATTAATTTGTCTAATAAAATAACATATTAAGCTTAAATAAGTCTAACAAATTCAAAATAACACAAATCGTCTCAAATCAACTTAAATACTAATTCATGGATGACGCTCAAGACAACCTTTGATATGCCTCCTTAAACCAACTGTGCCTCCCACTTTCGGCGAACATTAAAGACTCGACCGCATTTTTTGCACTTTACATTGCAAACTTTACTTTTTTTCCTACCACCTCAAAGTGTTCTCAAATATGTGAGTGCACTTTAGAAGCATGAGACATGATTTAACCTGAACCTAACAAAAAATAGTAACCACACTTCACTTGATAATTATAATATTGTAGTTGCTACAGTAAATAATTGATAAAACTTGAAATATTAATTAATAGAGAACGTGAGAGCAATAAGCAATTCAATAATCAAGAAGGAATTGAGAGAAAATTAAAGTTAAAAAAGAGATCAAGTAGTGAGAAAAAATGAAGAAGAGGAAATGCTAAAAATATAATTTATCAATTATTAGGATAGATGGGCTATTTTAGCAAGGGGATAGGCCAAAATGGCTAAAAGTGAAGAAAATGCCCATTGGCCAACAAACATTTTTATTTTGACCGTTGGCAACAACCGTCTTTCTTTTTTTTAAAAAAAAAAAAAATTACAGCTAAACGAGCTGGATCAGGCTAGAACACAGTTAAAATCCTTGAACCGGGCTAGTTGGGTTCCGGTGCACCAGTAACCAAAAAAGGTTCGACCCCGTCCGGTACAACCCCCTACTTTAGCCAATTCGTCCCATCCCTTACTGGATCGGTCTGACCCGGTTCAGACCGGGTCAAACCCGGATTGTTAGTGGACCGGCCCAGCCCGATTAACACATATAGTTCGAAGTTCCAACCCATTATCTCTCATTAAACTCAAATTAACTGAACCCGGCCTGCAAGCTGAAGCCCATTAAAGGTAATTCAAACGGCGTCGTTCACCTACTCCTTCAAGCTAAAACCCTAAACCCTGTAAAACTCCAAACATTTCCACTTTCTCCATTTTCTCAGCTTTAGTTCTTCTTCTCCAATGGCGTCAGTAGCTTTCAGAAGCTCACATTCAAAGCGTCTGTTTACACTTTCACCTCAAATCTACTACTCCTGCTGTAGAGCATCGGCGCCCACTCAGTTTAATGTAAATGAGAGTCCCGCATTTTTGAACCACCAATGGTGGAGATCCATGGCCACTTTTACTCGAACGTAAGATTTAAAACATTTTTTTTTATTTAGAAAATTGTGTATTAGTTTAATAATACGTGTTTATAAAACTTGCTTTTTTAATGCAAAATTGTGTGGCATTGTATTGAAAGGAAGTTCTGATAGAGCAGGAATGTATATAGAAAATAAATTTGCTCGGCCCGATTATTTTGGGGTTGAGGCCTAGTTGATTGATTGATTGGTCATTGGAGTATGATCACTTATAAAGCAGTTTAGTTGATTGATTGAGTGGTCATAGGAACTTGTATATTAGCGTATGAGTGTGAGAATCCCTAATTTAAGGCAAACATTTAATATTGAAATGAACGTTCGACCTCGTCTGGTTTGGGATTGAGATGTAGTTGATTGACTGATTAGTATGATCACAAATATATTAGTTTTGGTTGCAGTTTTTACTAAACGAAATATTAAATGCAAATGCAGCTTCTGCATTATTTTGAACCCATAGCGGACTTCAATGATCACCTATGGTCGTAAGGTTAAAATTATCTTTTGTTAAGGAAAAAAAGAAGAAGATGAAATTGTTATTCTCTAGGAACTAGTATATTAGTGTAGTGATAAGCATGAGAACCGCTAAGTTGTCTTGAAAGGCAACAATCTAGTATTGGAATGAACGCTCGACCCCGACTAGTTAGGGATTGAGGTGCAAATGAGTTTGAATAGAGCGAAATGTATATAGAACATATTTATCCTTGACCTGCTTAGTTCAGAACTAAGTCGTTGTTGATTGATTGATTTGAGTATCGATCACACATATATCAGTCTTGTTTGTTCTCAGTTTTACTCGATGAAATGTCAAATGCAAATTCAGCTCCTGCATTTATTGAACCCAATCAACCCATGGTGGAGATCATGATCACCTTCACTTGTAAGATTAATATTTTCTTTTGTAGAGAATTTTTTATTGTTTAGAGACTTGTACATTGGTGTATGGTGAGAATACCTAATTTGTCTCAGAAGGAAAATTATCTAGTATTAGAATGAAATGAGTTCCATTATTATGGGATGTATATGGAGGATTCATTTGCCCGACGCTGACTAATTTTGGATTGAGGTTCAGTTGATTTATTGAATGGAGTACCTGAGCACACGTACAGCAGGCTGCTTGTTTCTTTATATATGTATATATTGGATTGAGCTCTTCTGTAATTCCACTTTAGTTATGCAAATTCACTTCATGCCTGGACTTGTAACAATGTGATCTCTTTTTCCTGAAACTGTGGCGATTTGAGATTTCTGGTTGCATGGAGATATGAAGAGCAAAGGAAGGGTTTGTATGAAGTGCCCTCAGGCTAGTGTGAGATAAGGGGTGGGTGTGTATTGTGTACTGACCTTCCCTTTCTTCCTATACGTGTCTATAGTGGACATAATTCTTCTTTAATTCCATTTAAATGATGCTAAATTCCTGTAAGCTTGCACATTTTTGTGATTATATATTTGTTCTGAAGAGCCAACCTCTACTAAAATGTTAGATTAAGTCATTAAATTCCTAGTGGAGTGCCTGAACACCCATGGTGCTCTTTTAGCTTCTCTTTCTCTACGCATATATGTTGGACAGAGTTCTTCTGTAATTCCATTTTTGATGCTGCAGTTTCCCTTTCATGCCCGGACTTGTGATAATTTGGTCTTCTAATCTTAAGAGCCACCTTCACTCGAATGTACAAATAAACTTTCACTAGATTAACAGAATACCATTATAGCTGTTTTGCTTTTTCGTCCAATAAGCTTATGGATTCTTCTCTAATTCTATTTTGACAATAGAACTTCCTTATTCGTATTAAGAGCCACCTTCACTCAAACATAAGATTAAACTTCCTCTGGATTAACCAAACACCCATTGCAGCTTCTTTTTTTTTAATTGATCAGGAGAGAGTATGCTTCTTTCTTCCTGTATGCATGTACGCGAGTCTTCTTCTGTAATTCCATCTTAAATGATGCAAATTTCTTTCGTGTCTAGACTTGTACTGGTTTGAATATTGTTTCGGGAATTTGGAGACTTTTGAGTTTGTCTTTTCTGGTTGGATGGAAATATAAATATCAAGGAGAAATGCCAAATGATCAACAAAATAATTAATAATGAATCAACCCTGAATTAGCTGTGGTCAGCTATATGGATCCTTGATATCTATTCTGCTTTACTTAGGCCCATATTGCTGTTCCAATACGCTCTCAGTCGACTATGTCAAGCAGAAACTGAAAATTACACCAGCCGATTTCTGTTCTCATAATTTCATCTAATAACATCTTCTGAGTTCCTGCAGAAAACCTCACGTTAACGTGGGAACTATCGGCCATGTTGATCATGGAAAGACTACTCTGACTGCTGCAATTACAAAGGTAAGGTTGGTTAGTCTTGGTACTTGTTATTTTGCTTCCCTCCATCTGCTACATTTCCTTTTCTCATTCAGTTATCTAATCAATCAGTGACACAAGAAGAATTCCCTTTTCTAGGTCCTAGCAGAAGAAGGAAAGGCTAAGGCCGTTGCTTTTGATGAAATTGATAAAGCCCCTGAAGAGAAAAAGAGAGGAATTACTATTGCTACGGTATGGATGTTTTGCCATTTTTGTTGACACTTTTGACTTCTAATTCTTTTTCTTTTGACACTGGAACTGATGTATTGTAGGCCCATGTGGAATATGAGACCGCTAAAAGACATTATGCTCATGTCGATTGCCCAGGCCATGCTGATTATGTTAAAGTAAGATACACAACTCTCAGTTATCGTACTTTATGATTTTTAGTGCTTATTACGTTGTGGTTTATGTTACTTGTTAAAAAGTGCTATTACGTAAGGAATGCTTATTATCAGCAACCCGGGAAATACGTAGTTTCAAGCTTATCTTTGGTTGAAAGAGAAAGTATTCGTATGCAAGTCATTCTGTATCATGGGTGTTTTTTTTTTCATGGATTGTGATGTCGTATAACAGCAATCATTGAAAAGAAAACTGAAATTGGTTACCCAAGAATTTAGTTGTAAGGTCTGAGCAGAAAGATAAGAGTCATAAATCCCATCTGTTACCATATTGAAAGTGGCCATTTTCTCTATCTGTTAGTGGAAAACTAGTATAGAAAGTACAATCTTTAGATCTTCATTGTGTAAAAGACTACTTTTAGAAGCACTATATGTTGTTGCCCTCTCCCCTACAATGTCGCATATGTTGGACAATTTTTAAATGACATTCTAATTCTATGATGTTGGATTCCCTTGAAGATAAAACTTATTGGTTTTGAAAGTATATCAAAAGTACTACTAGTTGAAAACTTCTGCAGTTCGAAACGTAAAGGGTGCTTACCTAGTCCTTAGTCAAGAGAGGGGTGGTCTAGTAGAAGACATCCTCCACTGTTATCCATAAGTTTGAGCTCGAGTTGCCAAAAGGAAAAAGGGTAAAATCCATCGTTGGGTCCAGGGGAGGGGTTTTCTTTGGAGGGTGGGATTTACCATATCCCTTCAAAAAGTAGTCATTAGTCATAAATGGAATTAATTTGGCAAGAAGCTAAAAGTAACAATTTCTGGGACAGTGTGTGTGATATCTAAAGTATGTCAGCTAGTAATGCATCTGTTTGAACTCCCTCTTTAGATAATATTCATTTCGAGTATTGTAAGTTATGCTTGCCAATGTCAAAACTTGATTTCCAGTACAAGATAATAATTCTTTTTTCCTAATACAAGCTCCTGTTTTGTCTGCTTTCTCATAGTTTCTTTTTGCTTAGAATATGATTACTGGAGCTGCCCAAATGGATGGTGGTATTCTAGTCGTATCTGCTCCTGATGGACCCATGCCACAAACGAAGGAGCATATTCTGCTTGCACGCCAGGTGAATATGTGTCATCTCATGGATAGATTAGTAAATAATAGAAAGCTCCATGTGGTAATTATAATTTTACTCTGTGGTCTGTGCCTACATTTCACAGGTAGGTGTACCATCACTTGTGTGCTTTCTAAACAAGGTTGATGCCGTTGATGATCCGGAACTTCTGGAACTTGTGGAAATGGAACTTCGAGGTAACCAGGTTTTCCGACACTTATGTAAACTTTATTGCATTTTGAAATCTTGGTAACTGCCATAACATTTTTGCCGAATTTTCTTACAAGAGCTTTCCTGTCTTGCAGAGCTGCTTAGTTTCTACAAATTTCCTGGGGATGAAATCCCTATCATTCGTGGTTCAGCTCTGTCTGCATTACAGAGTACAAATGAAGAAATTGGAAAAAAGGCTATTCTAAAATTGATGGAGGCTGTAGATGAATATATCCCCGATCCAGTCCGTCAGCTTGATAAACCATTCTTGATGCCAATAGAAGATGTATTTTCAATACAGGTAACTAAATGTTCTTTATTGTGTTGTTCAAGAGTTTTTCCAGATGCATCTTTTGAAATTCAACTTTGCTTTAAAGTTTCTAATTTGGTATGGATCTTGTTTCTATGTTTTTAAAATTAAATAAATCCTTTTGCTGCAAAACTAAGAAAAAAAGGTAAAAAGTCCGCTGGAATCCAATAATAAATTAATGCTTCTTCAGTGCTTGACTATGTGGTATTGGTTATTATGTTATGATTATTTCGTCTTTATGTTTCATAGGGACGTGGAACTGTTGCTACTGGCCGTGTGGAACAAGGAACCATAAAAGTTGGAGAGGATGTGGAGATTTTAGGACTGATGCAGGTAACATGTAATCCTTTTGTTTATTATTCTTCGTTTGTGGAGGCAATTATTATTTCATAATTTGTAATTACCAGGGGCAGTTATCGGGATTGGGTCTGCTTGTTCTCCCTGTTTGGGTTGAAACTATTGACGACAAAAAACATGCCTGTCATCACCTAATTAATAACCAAATAACTTTTTCTTTATCTTATCGGCATTATGGGCTACTGGATAGAATTTTACGCAACCTTAACTGTTAAAAATACAAGCAACGCATTAGATGAGTTGTACTATATAATTGTTTGGTTTGAGGACATGATCTATTCATAAGCTTTGGCTGAGGTTATCTGCTATTCTGATCATTAAGATGCTTGAGCCAATCTTAGTTGGCTTTGAAGTTTTAAGAGCTCTGATTCCTTTGTTAAATACCTGGTACATGATAAGTATGTAATTGTGCTCTTTGTAACACATGCTCCTAATATCATTTTTCTTTTATAGGGAAATTTAAAATCTACAGTTACTGGTGTTGAAATGTTCAAGAAGAGCTTGGATTATGGGCAAGTAAAAACCTAGGCTGATCTTTATAACTTTTCTAAGAGTTTCTTACTGCATTAACTGATCATTCTCTCCTCTCTTATTTTTAATATTCTTATTAGGCTGGTGATAATGTTGGGCTTCTTCTTCGTGGCTTGAAACGAGATGACATTATGCGAGGAATGGTTCGTTTGAAATTTCGTGACTTTCTTTATAGAACCTTGTACCTGTCTTCATCTATATTTTTCATTTATTGCTAGCCCTACTGTTATAGAATTCATGTTGGATACGTATCGTTTGAAATTTATTAAAGCATTTTGGGACCAGGTTCCTTTTTGCAATGTTGCTATTTAGGTGCACACTCTATCATCCAGTGTTGTGAAGAGCGTGAAGCGAGAAAAAGCGACAACCCCATTTCACGAGAAGCGAAAAGCGAGTAGCGAAGCGCCCGCTTTTTTGAAGTGAAGCGGAAGTTAAAAAAAAAATTAAAATAAATACTGCATAGACAACACATGTAATTGTAAGCAGATGTTCAATACTTCAATTAAAAAACTAAAGAGTAACATCAATTAAAGCACTAAATGATATAAAAAAAAGGCAGAAATTGGGCAGAAATTTTGGGCAGAAACTGAAAAAATTGGGCAAAATTTTTCTGAAAAATATTCGCCAGCATTTCGGCGCTTTTTGGACGTTTAGAAAAAGAAGAAGAAAAAGAAGAAGAAGAAGAAGAAGAAGAAGAAGAAGAAGAAGAAGAATGAAAATCAAAAGTGCACAACAAATACCTGTTGAAAGTTGCTGTTGTACTCTTGAAGAAGAAGAACAACAACCCTAGTTGATGCTTTGAGATTATTTCAGAAATCAGAAGTAGATGAAGAAGAGAAGAAGAAATCGCTGCTGTTGTTGAAGAAGAACCCTAGTCTCTCACTGCTGTTGAAGTCTCGAAGAAGTCCAGACAACGTTTTTAATAAAATAGGGCTTTGGGTATTTTAAATAAAGAAGCAGACGCTTCTTCTCGCTTCACTTTTTTTACAGAGAAACGGTCGCTTTTCTTACCTAAGTCGCTTTTGATGCCTGAAGCGATGGACTGTGCGCTTCGCTTCTCGCTTAAAGCGAGGAAGTGCTCGCTTTTTTAATCACTGCTGTCATCAGCCTAAAAAGAGAATTTTTTGTTCAGTTTTCCACCTTAACGATAGAAAATAGGATTAGTCAAATTCAATTTAATCTTGTGGTGATTGTTTCAAGCATGATATTGTAATTTGTGATGAAGTTGGAATCTGAATTCGGCACTCAGCCCTTTTTTGTTTTCCCTGGCGATGGACGTACTGATGCGCCACATCCAAGGGGAGGTGCCGTGGTGCATGCTATTTGCAGATGATATTGTATTGATTGACGAGACGCGATGTGGTGTGAACATACCGTTAGAGATATGGAGGCAGACCCTGGAGTCTAAGGTCGTTTGGTAGAGTGTGTTAGAGAAAATAATGCATGCATTAGCTCTGTGTATTAGTAATACCTTGTTTGGTACACTTTTTCAACCTATGTATAACTAATACAAACATTAGTTATACACCCTATTTGGTACTATCCTATGTATAGCTAATGCATAGAAAACCATGGCATTAACAATATTAAGGCTATTAATGCATGCATTAGCATGGTTAAAGACAAAATTATCCTTAAAGTCTCTTAAAGCTAAAGAATATGGAGGACATTTTTGTAAACAATTAATTTTCTTAAAAATTATTCCATGCATTTAATTTTTAATACACCACACCAAACAATGCATAAGAAATGATCTCTGTAATCTGTATAACTACTGCTTGCATTACTAACCCATGCATTACTAATACACCTTATTTAGCATTATTCTTATACGCCCTACCAAACGACCCCCTAGGTTTCAAATTGAGCAAGACCAAGACAGAATATTTGGAGTGTAAGTTTAGTGGTGAGACTTACGGAGGGGAAGGAAAGGTGAGGCTGGACTCGCAGGTCATCCCTATGAGAGGAAGTTTTAAGTACCAAGGGTCTAATAGGGGATGAGGAGATTGATGAAAGATGTCACATATCGTATTGGGGCGGATGGATGAAACGGAGACTCGCTTTTGGTGTTTTGTGTGACAAGAAGATGCCACTGAAACTTAAAAGGGAAGTTCTACAGAGTGGTGGTCAGACCCACGATGTTGTATGTGGTTGAGTGTTGGCCAGTCAAGATCGCTCATGTCCAGAAGATGAAGGTAATAGAGATAAGGATGTTGAGATGGATGTGCGGGTACACCAGGTTAGATATGATTAGGAATGAGGTTATTCGCGACAAGGTGGGTGTGGCCCCGAGGACAAGATGCGGGAAGCGCGGCTTAGGTGGTTTGGTCATATGAGGAGGAAGAGCACAAACGCCCCAGTGAGGTGTGAGAGGTTGGCATTGGAGGGCCTGCGGAGAGGTAGAGGTAGGCCAAAGAAGAGGTGGAGAGTGGTGACTAGGCAAGACATGGCGCAGCTTCAGCTGACGAAGGATATGACCCTTGATAGGAAGGTATGGAGGTCGAGGATTAGGGTACTAGGGTAGGTAGTCTAGAGTGTTCATAACAGTAGTATTGACACGCAGTCTCGCTTTCTGTTGGTAGTAGGTGTTTATGACTAACCGTTGTTTTCTTTCATTGTTGATCACCTTACTATGTTGTTGTTTTTATTCTGCTTTTATATGGCCTTTTGGTTATTTCCCTTGTCTATATTTTCATTATGTGGTGCGTATACTTTCATGAGCCGAGGGTCTATTGGAAACAACTTCCCCATACCCCACGGTGTGGGATAATACTGGGTATGTTGTTGTTGTCGTTGGAATCTGAATTCGTAAGAAATAATTTGACTTTCTTTTACATACATATGTTGCAAACTTTTATAGGCCCGTTGTTTTATAGGTGATTGCAAAGCCTGGAAGTGTGAAAACATACAAGAAATTTGAGGCAGAGATATATGTACTTACAAAGGATGAAGGTGGTCGACACACTGCCTTCTTCTCAAATTATATGCCTCAGTTTTACATGAGGACAGCTGACATCACCGGCAAAGTGGAGTTGCCTGAAAATGTCAAGATGGTTATGCCTGGGGATAATGTTACTGCTACTTTTGAGCTGATGTCTCCAGTTCCCCTTGATGCAGGTAATAAATTCTTCAGGCTTTTGGTTTTCTAAGTAAATATTCTTCTAGAATTTTCTGATTATACTTGTTTTAACCCCTCGAAGATGGACAATAATATATTCGAAATGTCCATCATCATTAGAGAATTACAATTCATTCTTCTTGCAGAAGATAAACTTTACAAAATCTCCTTTATTTTCCCTAATCACCTCCCGTGTTGTGGCTGATGGTGTTGCTTGTACAAGGGATTTGCCTTCACTGTTGTTTTTGTCTCATTACTGATGTGATAATCAATTTTTTTCTCAAAATACTTGGATTCATGGTCGTCACGGACTTGGTGCTCCCGTATTGTTGCTCGTAATCTAGATTATCATGGTACCTCATCATGGACCTAATACTGTGAAAAAATAACGCAATAGGGCTGATGAATTATATTATCTGAAGACTTAGGGATTCGATCAATCGTGATATTTCTTTGCTGAAGCTTGTGACTAGATCAGGCAAGAAATATCTTTTGGATAGTAGAGTCAAATATTTTTCCCTTGGTCTTTGCATATGAAAAGAATAAAATGAGGTGTTCAGTGTCTGTTGCAGAGCAGATGTGATGTTTGACTTGTATCCTAACATGCTCTCGGAAAGTTTTATGAATACCTGCTTCTCAATTTTGCCCGTGTCCCGGTTCTCCTGGATAGTTGGACTTATATTTTAGAAATGATACTCAGTTTAAGTATTTTTATCTAATATTGTAGAACATTTCTGAGTTTTTAAATGCTATCTGTGTACAATTTGCAGGTCAAAGATTTGCTTTGAGGGAGGGTGGCAGAACGGTTGGCGCTGGCGTTGTTTCAAAAGTAATAAGCTGAGGGTTCATGTTTTAGGTGAATTTTAGGTTCATTGTGGAAAATACAAGACTTGACAACTGCTGATGTAGTTTTCATTTGATGCAAATATTTTTACTCGTTTTAACAATTGAATATACCAGAAAATGAGTCTACCTGGTCATATCTTATAGGTCATCTATTTAAGCTAGAGCCCATAAAACACTATCTTTTTTTTGTATCAATAATAATTTATGCTCTTTGCATTTGTTTAGAACTCCTTGCTAAGCTTCAAAGGTGTTTATTGCATTTGTTATTCGATTGTGCTGTATATGATCTGATGAGTAAGTACTAAGCGTGAGTTCGATTCTTTTTCTTCACATCTGCTCAGGATAGCACTCTTTGCCACTTCCATTTGTTGTTTGTTGATAATTGTAGTGTTCGGTCTAACTTACGCGTGTCTCGACTAATTCACCTAGTATTTGCTACCTACCACGACTACAATAGTACTGGGTACCACTGTTTACCCAGGTTTGAATAGATATGAAGAAATCATTTAGGGTCGTTTGGTTTGAATACGGCTTATGCCGGGATAAGTTATACTGGTATAAGTTATGCTGAGATTGTTTTTTATCCACTGTTTGGTATGTTGTATTAAATATGACAATTGCATAATTTGTAAGAAGAATGTATAAGTTATCGGTGCTAATTATCCCACCCTCGATAAGGTATAAGTTATCCTGTTGTTAATTTTAATCCTGGAATAACGTATACCTGATTTGCTAATCAAACAAAGTATTAAGGTGATATTAAATTTTTATACCAGTACTATACCTTCTTATATCTCATACCAAATGACCCCTTGGTATTTTTCACATGGTGAAGTATGATTCCTAAGTTTTTGTGGTTCAAGATCTATATTTTTTTGGTAAACATGGTCTAGAAATTTAGAGTCCAATTATTATTATTATTATTATTATTTTTTTCCTTAATAAGTTAAAAAATTAAATTGGTTGGAATTACCTTTAATATGCTTTAAAGATACTTGATTGTGCTTTTAAAAAAAAAGTATACTATCGGTGGATATTAGTTAAACTCATTTTGACCATCTTTTGGATATATGGATCGTTCCAATATTAACAGTTGAAAGTTTTTTGATTATATCGTAATTCTTCCAATCTTTTTATTTAAGGTCATCGAGTCTTTGTTAGAATATTTGTTCCAAACATTAAACAACAACAATTTACATATTCCCACAATTGAAGTCTGGGTAGCGTCGTGTGTACGTAAACCTCCCTACCTAATGAAGGTAGATAAACTGTTTTCAATAGCTTCCAAAAATTAAACAAACACCATAAATGTGAACCATGTGTAAATAAATAAACAATAACATTCTCAATCTCAATTGCTCAATGCTAAAATACTTTTAGTTGTAATTAAATTAGTATAATATGACCTATTATAGCAAGTTTTTTATTTTAGTTTTTCATAACTACATATAATTATCTTTAAAATAATCTAATAGTATAAAATCTCTCATATTGTCGGTATATATAGCAAATTAATCTAGAATAGGATATCACGTTATTGTAAAAGTTGCTACCATTGAAGTAATATACTACTCAATATATTGATATGATATTTGATTTTCTTCTTTTAAGCTTCAAATTAATGAATTTCCATTTCGAGATAATCTCCAAAAGAAACCAAATCTTAATTTACCTTTTTAGGCGTGAGAAAATCTTGAAAATCGCATAATCTCATTATTAAAACCCTAGCACTCCTCTTCATCATATATATATATATATATATTCTTTGTTCTCACTAATCTCTCTTTTTATATTTACCAGTTGTTTTAAAGACCAGTAAATAATTTCCATGGAGCCCTTCGCAGACGTGGTAAGTGAAGAAACTTTTCTATCCTTAGCTTTCAATTTTCTTGTATATTTGTAGTCATAGCAAAATTTTCAAAATTCTATTTTATGAAAAGTACTTCTCAAAATAAGCAAATTCAGAACGTTTGATTAAACATGCACTAATATTGTACAATCTCCGAGCAAAGCCGGACCTATTTTCAGAGTAGAGAGGTCATCGAACTCCGTTAACTTTGGCAAAAATTATATATATATATATATATATATATATGTGTGTGTGTTAACAACGATCATATATTTTACTTGGAACTCTTGAGCTAAAAAGTCAGATGAGGGCACTAGTTGAGTAATTCATTCACGTGTCCCCACCCGTCACCTTCAAATCATGGGTCCATCTCTGCCTCGAAGGTCAAATGCTTTCACTGATTTCATTATTATTGGTATTATTTTTGCATTTTTGTTTATTTTCTTTTTTGTGTTGTTTTGTAGAGTTGCACTTTAAAAGTGAATGTCAATTGTGATTCGTGTAAGATGAAAGTGATGGAAGTATTGCACGCTGTACGAGGTAATCAGTTTTCCCTCATCCTAAAACATAGTGAAGGAAAAAGAAGCAAGAAAAACTGAAAAAGAAAAAAAACAAATGAAATAAAATTAATTTTCTGTTAAAATTCTCCTTGGATTTAAGTTATATATATTGACGATATAAAATATTTTAGTATAAATTAACTTGTTATAGTAGGTTATCGATTTCACTAGGTTCCTAATTAATTCTTACCTCGAGATTTACTTTTTTTATCTTGTAAATTACCAGTTTATATTAAAAAAATCATAATATCAGTGCATAAAATCTGAACTCTCTGCAGATAAGTTTTGCTGAAAAATGGAGTTGATTATATATATATATATATATATATATATATATATAAACTAGAAATTTTAAAATATTTATTCATACTCAACTATGTTTGTTTGATTCTTGATTTTGAATTCGCCTTTGTACAGGAGTATATGAATTGAAAATAGATGCAGAACAAGGAATAACAAATGTTTGTGGAGAAGTGGATCCAAACAGATTGTTAATGGCATTGTCAAGGTCAGGACAACATGCAGAATTAATATCAGTGAAATTGAGACATCCAAATTTCACTCAAAGAAGTCACTATGGACAAAATAATGGCTATGGCCATAACCATAATTATGGCCATGGCTATAATAATAATAATAACTATAGTGCAATAGATGGACCTTATGGCTACCACAATTCCAATGCATTGGGTGAGCCAAGCTCTTATTATTCTTCAAGAAGAGCCTTGGTTGATCAATCTTGTTACGGTTCGACCTACCGCAACTCTTCTCCTTATACTAGCTACGATTCATCGTCGTCATCTCTGTACCAACCCGTTATTATTGATCATGTCATCAGAGAAGAACCTATGAACTGGTGCAGTATTCTGTGAGGCGGATTCGATATGTAAATTAACTTGATGGTTCAATTATCCTTTAAGTGATTTTTAGCACTGAACCCATCGTAATTTTAAAACTATGAGTTCAGAATTTACTGTTTGTTGAACATTTGGTGATCATTCACATGTATATGTTCTGTTTTCAAATAATTCAACATAAACGCCATCCATTTTGTTGTGATTTTAGAAATTTTTAACAATTTGCTTGTGTAATTGGATATTGTCTTAATTATCATGTAAGTAATTAACTAAACAAAGTTAAATTAACTAGCTTTTGTTTATCTAAAACTTAACTACACTTGCTCTATCCTTTGCAAAGGGTCAACTTCAACGCAAATTTGAATATAGATTTTTGCTATAAATGCAGCTTAGATTGCTTTCAATGACGGTATAAAAAATATTTAGAAAATCCCTCCGTCTCGTATTATTTGTCATAATTTTCTTGTATAAGTCCCTTAAGAAAAATTAATTAGGATGGAATTTTGAATATTTTACCCTTTTTCATGCCTTAATACTTACTCCCTCCATTCTCTTTTACTTGTCTAGTATTCTAAAAATAGATTTTAACTTTTACTTGTCACTTTTAGCATATTAAGAGAAGATAATTTCCTTTTTTTGTTATACCCACAACATTAATTACTCATTTCAAATCATTTTCTCAAAATCATTAAAAATATGGGTATCATGATAAATTATGCTCTTCATTTATTATTTCTCAAGGGACGTAAAAAGTCAAAACGTGACAGATAAAAATGAACGGAGGGAGTAACTTTCTTCATTTGGTATTTGAACAAAGTTAGATGTTTGTAATCTTCAAGGATAATTATTACTAAGGGTAAAAAAAGAAAAATAATTATCAATTTTGTCTTGAACTTCTAAAATAACAATTATTTTGGGACAACTATTTTTAATAATCACAACGGATAATATGAGACGAAGGGATTACATCATTTAAAAGACACATCTACTTTAAGCATCGGCTGATAATCAGAAACTATGTTACCCTCTATATTACAATGAATGGGCAAAAATCTTTTATAATTAATCATACAACCTAAACCACATATTCTTTTTTCCATTAGTATTTTTTTGGTTTCTCATACAGACTTTTGTGCTCGTTTTAGAGTCCGATCAATTTAAATTCGCGTCGTATAAAACTTATTAAATGAAAAGAGCTTCCTAGTTCCGATTAGGAACACTTAAAAAGTAAGAATAAATATCATAAGAATCTTTACTTTTATCTTTTAACGTTTAGTATTATCCGACTCTCAAAAAGTAGTCAAGGTGTAATTGCATAATCTGATTTCATATATGCTTAATTCATCAAAGTCAACAGTTATGCGTAGTGCACACGCTTAAATTGGACATATTTTAAATTAACTTTTATACGATAATTATGCGATGAGATAATCAAATCTATTACTACTACTTAATTATAAAAAAGAAAACTGACGCGTGTTTACTGTAACAAACGGATAACAATTGAATTTATAGGTGGTTTTAAAGACACGTGATATAACTTGATACAAACTAAGAGAACATATTAATATTGGAATTGACAGAAAGAGAATGAATGCAAACCACACAAATTGAACAACCTTGGCCTGCGAGTTCGATCACCCTCGAACCATGAAATGCCTTAACTAATGTTAGAACAGAACAAGATGATAAAAGCTAGAAATAACAATATATTGCTTAGTATTGTGTATTTCAATGTGTGTTACAAATAATTAAACCCTCTTTTATATAGTAGGGGTGCCCTACTCTTGATATATTTCTATACAAGATAAAAATTCTCATGATTTGCTAATTAATCGACCTCTCCTTGATACGTGCCACGATTTCCGCCGTGATTTTCAACCGATCGCGGATATTTCGGCCTTCTGGTACTCGGCCAGACAAAATTTCCCTCGATCTTGTTTGGTCACGGTTATGTTCAATCCTCGGGTCATGAGCCCAACAATACAATTTCGCACCTTGGTTCGATATAACCCGAGATCGAACTTTAACCTGTCACGCTTCAGTCTCGATTGATCATACAATAGGCGAACCTGGTTTCGACCGTATACAGATAGTCCCCTCGTTCTTCGTAGAGAAGACGACGAGAAACGATATGAACCTCGAACCCTGCTTCGATAGACCACGACATAAGCGACAAATGGTTTCTGAAACGTCCCGTCGATTCAGTTACCAAGGCTTAAATGCGCGCCAGTTGTTTGTCGGCCACTACGGGTTTTGAAACCCCATTATGTAACGACCTGACTGGTCGTTTTGAGAGTTTTATCCCCGTTTCCCCCCATTTCTGCTTCATTTTTGTGTAGTTCAGCTCTTTTATGTTGTGTTGGGTTGGTTGGCTCGGGTTCGGAGTGGTTGCGGGGAGAAATGAGACACTTAGTCTCTTAACTTGGTTATAGTTGGAAAAGTCAACCGGAAGTTGGCTTATATGTATATGATCCCAGAATGTGGTTTTTATGGTTTAGATAGCTTCGTTAGGTGATTTGGGACTTAGGAGTATATTCAGAATGTTATTCGGAGGTCCGTGGTAGAATTAGGCTTGAATTGACGAAATTGAATTTTTGGCGATTTTCGATATGCAGTGGAATATTAGTTATCAGGGTCGAAATGGAATTCCGGAAGTTGGAATAAGTTCGTAGAGTTGTTTTTGATGTGTGTGCAAATTTTCAGGTCGTCCGGACGTGATTTGGTTGGTTTCGGCATCGTTGGCGAATTTCGGAAGTTTAGAAATATTTAGGCTTGAATTTCGGGTTAATTTGGTGATTTGATGTTGTTTTGAGTGTTCTGAAGGTTCGAATGAGTTTGAATAATGATATGTGACTTGTTGGTAGGTTTGGTTGAGGTCCCGAGGGCCTCGGGATGATTTTGAATGGCTATCGGAGTGTTGGAAAATTTGGAGTTGCAGCTGAAGCTACTGTCTTTCTGTCATAACCGCACCTGTGGATTGGGGACCGCAGGTGCGAGCCGCAGAAGCAGAAAGGAAATCGCAAAAGCGGCATTGATCGCAGGAGCGAAGGGCTGGACCGCACCTGCGAGCCTGTAGGTGCGAGACCTGGGGCACAGGTGCAGCGTCTGAGGACTTAAGTGAATTTCGCAGGTGCGGATTTTTGGGCGCAAAAGCGGTCCGTAAGTGCGAGAAAATTTCTGCAGAAGCGGAAAATGCTGGGCAGAAGCTATAAAAGGTTGCCTTCGCGATTTTTCACTCATTTTTCACGGTTTGGAGCTTTTGAGCAGTGATTTTAAGAGGAAATCGAAGGCTATCAATTTGGTAAGTTACTTGGACTTCATTTCTTGTGTTTGGGATGATTTTTCTATTGTTTAATCATGAAATATGTGGGATTTAATGGTGTAATTTGAGGGGTTAAGGCTTGGAAACTTGAGACTTTGATTTAAAGATTTGAGGGGTCATTTGTCATTGGATTTTGATGTATTTGGTATGTATGAACTCGTGAGAGTGTAAGGATACTTGTTTTGTGATTTTTGTCGAGTTTCGAGACGTGGGCTCGGGGCCCGGGTTTGACCGAATTTAGGATTTGTGATGTAATTTGATAATTTTGATGTGGGCTTCGCTCATTTGGCATATATTAATGATATAATACTAATTTTGGTTAGATTCGGGGCGATTTATGATCGAGTCGAGCGCCAAGAGCATTGCGGAGTAGAGTTTTGGCTCGATTGAGGTAAGTAACGCTTCCAAACTTGGTTTTGAGGGTTTGAAACCCCGAACTACGTGTTATGTGGTTAGAATTTGGTGGCGCACATGCCAAGTGATAGGCATGCGGGCATGCACCATGAGACTTGTGACCTGGTTCATTCCATGGCACCGTTTAGTGGTTCTTTCTTGTTGATATTTGTGCTTCTATCAATGTAATTAAAGTAAACATGTTGAAAATCATGCTAGATATTATGTTAAGGCTTCACGACGATATTGTTGAGACGCGAGTGGTCATTTATTGTTGTCATATCATGTGTGTCATTGATATTATGGACTCGGCCATGTCATCTCATGTATCAGTCTCGGTAGTTGTTGATTTGCATGTTACATCATTGATTCGGGCTAGTTCTTGCATTGTGATCCCATGTGAGCGAGACTGGATAATGATGACTAAGTGAGGCCGAGAGCCTGATATTGAGTGATAGATATGGGATTGGGCTGCACGCCGTAACATGTTATATTGATTATGCCTGGATCTGGCTTATGATAGTGCTTGGGCTGTAGGAGCCCCTCCGGAGTCTGTAACACACCCCTAGTGAGCGTAGTGATATTTGAGAGATGGATCTTCCTTGGACATGGATCTTGTCCGAAGTGATATTGATGGATGGATCTTCCCTGGACATGGATCTTGTCCGAAGTGTTTATGTTCGGAGATGGATTTTCTCCATGAGGCTGGATTTGCCTGTTTTTTTCCCCGGTACTGAGCAATTGATGTCAGTGATGTGTATACATATTCTGGGATGGATCTTCCCTGGACATGGATCTTGTCCGAAGTGTTTATGTTCGGAGATGGATTTTCTCCATGAGGCTGGATTTGCCTGTTTTTTTCCCCGGTACTGAGCAATTGATGTCAGTGATGTGTATACATATTCTGGGATGGATCTTCCCTGGACATGGATCTTGTCCGAAGTGTTTATGTTCGGAGATGGATTTTCTCCATGAGGCTGGATTTGCCTGTTTTTTTCCCCGGTACTGAGCAATTGATGTCAGTGATGTGTATACATATTCTGGGATGGATCTTCCCTGGGTTGTCGAGTCATATACTGTACCGAGTGGTTGTGAGATGTATCATTATCTGGAGATGGATCTTCTCCATAGGGCTGGATCGACCTTCCTCAGTACTGAGTGACTTTTGTCTGATGTGTATATAATCTGGGATGAATCTTCCCTGGGCCATGCGAGCCATAGACAGTACTGAGCGGACGAGTATTTGAGAGTGAGAGCGCATTGTGCATTTCATACTGCTGATGCATTGACATGTAAAATGCATTGAGTTATATATGTTAAATTGTTTCGAACTGTACTTGTCTTATCACCTTGAGCTATCTAATTAACTGAAAGCATGCCTAATTTCTGTACATTGGTTATGTTGTAAATATGGAGGTTTAGTCCGTCACTACCTCTCAGCCTACAGTTTGGGCTTGTTACTTACTGAGTTGGTGTACTCACTTTACCCCTGCACCTTGTGTGCAGATCTAGGTATCCCTGGCCATGGTAGTGCCAGTTGATCATTTTGGCTGCAGATCATTTTCGGAGATGACGAGGTAGCTGCATGGCAATCGCAGACCCGCCTATCTCTTTCCCTATCTTCCTTGTGTATTTTTATTGATTATTTCCAGACAAAGTTGTCTTGTTAAATTTTGGGAACAGTTGTAGTATTGGCTCATGACTCAGTGACACTAGATTTTGGGATTTCTCTTTTTGCAGTATTTTAAGTTTGAATCTGTCTTTTATTTCGGTTATTCTCTGATGAAAAAGGGTAATATTTAAATATTGTCATAATAGAAATTGAATTGGTTAAGAGTGTAGGCTTGCCTAGTTCTAAGATAGGTGCCATCACGACCGTGTTGATTTTGGGGTCGTGACACATCAGTAGACTATAAACATCACGATATTCATTCATTCAAACTTCATGTCCAAATCTTCTTCCATCTTTGTTCTTCAAAAATCTCACTCTCCAACTTTTGTACCCAAATTCCTTGAAATTTCTGCAAACCACCAAGCATACTTTCTTAATTTCTTCTTCTTCTTCTTCTTCTTCTTCTTCTCTGTTATAAAATGGCAAGAACTTCTAAGACTATCCACAAAAAGAGTTTGCCTCTTCATCACGGCCTGCCAGCGACGGGGCTACGGTGGAACCACACCCGGATGAGTTCGTTCCTTGAGAGTGCGAGACCACTATTGATTTCAAGATCGAAAAACTTCCTCGGTGCCGAGTCGATGTGAACCGGTCTCGAGATACATATGTCTGATCACCGAAGGTCTTCTTTCCCAGGTCAATGAGGATTGCAACTGGGCCGATGAGCATGTGGCAGTGCCTTCACCTGAGGAAGATATTACTATCTACGTGGAGGATTTCTTAATTGTTTACACTTACCTTTTCATGTTGGGTCCCTTAGACCCGGTCATTATCGCATTTTGCAAGAGGTACGAGGTGACCCTCGGTCAAGTTCACCCCTCCTTCTGGAGGATAGTGATTCTTCTTCGCTTCTTTGTAAGAAAAATCGAGGGATGTCCCTTCACCCTCGATCATCTTATGCGTTTATACGTCCCCGACTCTATCGAGCAGGACTAATCAAACTTGATCGCGGGCCACCAGGGCCTTGTTCTCGAGTATAGACGAGGACCGAGACCAAGGCTGGATGGGTCAATTTTTTTGAGTGAGGACCTCCGACTTGATCCCTACCGAGGACATGTCGTTTCCCGAGAAATAGAACATGAAGCGTAAGTATAACTTCACCTAAAAGACTTCATTTATCGTTTCTTCCTTCCCCCTTCTCATCGGTGTTTTTGATGGTGAAGGTGTGACTCGGGTGCCGGAAGTGGTTACTCAATTCAAGGAATGAGTCGAGGGTCTTGTGTCATAGAGCCCATATTCCTAACGTGTATGGTGTGAACTGTCGAAGGGTCGGTGGGGGGCCCGTAGTCATGGTAAGTTTTCTTTTCTAATTTTATGATATTTGATTTTCATCTTGCACTGTCGGATTCTTATTGACTCTATCTCCTTGTAGGCTTCCCCAAAGACGTTGCTATAAGGCCTCCATCCGGTGATGAGGATGTGCCTTTCGAGTTCCCTGCTCCGAGGCGGGGTGATGAAAAGAAGAGAAAAAGAGGCCTGAGTTCTCCGAACTTGGAAAATAAAAAACCAAAAAGGAGGTCGCGCAAGCCCAAAGGTAGCATCGGCGCTTCGCCCTCGGAATCAGTCCACCATGTAAGGGACGAGTCCGAAGAAGAAGAAGAGAAATCCAAACTGGTGGTCCGCGTGCGGGTAGGTGTCGTGATACAAAGGCCCTCTAAATCGGCGGGTGCTGAAATTGAACCGCCTCGACATAAGGAGGCCGATGAGGGAAGTTTAGCCGGTGTTCCCAAACCAGAAAAAGGTAAGGCCACACCACCCAAGCTAGCAGGGTCGAGAAAGAGACCGGGGCTGATATTCCCCGAGCAGGGGAAAGTTCCCTGAAAGACGCACTCGGGATGATTGACATTACTAGATCTCTGCAGTTCTCAGATGCCATGATCCGTGAGGCCGTCATGCTAGGAGGTTGCTTTTACGATAGGACTCAGGGGCGACATATATCCATACCTTCTTAGATGGGTTAGAGTTTACTGCCTCAGAGGATGTCACTGTGCTCAGAGATTTTCCTGTGCCAAAAAAGGTACCATCGGCGGGAGCCAGTGGGTCTTCTTCGAGCCCAAAATTAGTGGACCGATTCCCGGCCCCGAGTTTCGACCCTAACCAAAGACGGTCAATATTTTTTCTATCCTGGAGGATGCCCGGGTTTTATCTGCCCACATGGGTGTCGCTATCTACCTTCGGTGTTTGGTGACCGAAGAAGATCAGGCAGTGATGGACAAGGTGGAAACCCCCTGCCTATTCAATGAAGCCCAACAAGCATTACATCAAGTAACTTTGAATGATTTTCTTAATAGTATTTTAAACTTAAAGTTGTAAATGATCATAACACCTTCCTTTATACTTGTAGGCTTCGATACTGCACCATGAAACTTTCCTCCGATTCTGGAGGAGTTAAACCATCTCGAGGCTGAGGTTCGAGATCTCACTGAGAAAAGGGACACCTACAAGATTCTCACTGAGAAGTTTCAGGCCGAGTTATAAATTGCTCGAAGGTAGCATACCAAGATGGTCGAGCAGGTAATTCGAGTACTTCACAATAGTGAAGATGAATTGGAAATAGTGGCTAATGATCCGATCCTGCAGGTCCGGCTAAGGCTTGAAAAAGTCGAGCAGCTCCAGGAACAGGTAGATGCGATACAATCCAAGGCTGAGGAGTTCAAGAAAAATATGGACATATTAGCCTCGAAAAAGGAAGCTGTCCAAGCACAACTGGAGTCGGCCGAGACCCAGATCCGGGCTGCAAAATATAAGGCCTCGGTGCAGGTCAAGAAAATTGGGGAGCTTCAATCCCAATTGGACTCGGATATTTCTAATAAAGAAAATTTGGCCAAGGAACTCGAGGCGGTCAAATCAGAGGTGGTTGTGGCCAAGACCGAGGATGACATTAAAGTGGCCCAGTATAAGGCTGACATCGAGGGGATTCAGACGCATGCCAAAATTATGGTGGAGCATTCAAGGTAGCAAGCTCTAAGGGAAGTCCATGCTCAGGACTTTGTATTAGGCCATTCTGACCTTTGTAAAAAGATTGCTGGGTAAATATATATAAGGCTTTCTTTCCCTTTCGGCTTTCAAATTTTTCCTTTGCTTCATTACTAGTATTCATAAAGGTCGGAATGCCTTAGCATAAAATAACTTAGGTTGTGAAAGTTTGAACTAACCCTGCCTTTACATTATTCTATTTTTGAGGCGTCTTGGGGGTTTGGTGTTACCGGGAGCTTTCTCCCAAAGTAAGTAACTCAGATTATAGTTTGCCGAGGGTAGCCTTTAGAACCGGTTTTGAAGGCCCATCTTTGTTACGGTTCTCGGACGTTTCCGAGCCGTGTTAATATGGTCGTAGCCTTTTAGTTCGAGAGTCGCCCAGTGGTCTTGCTTTCCCGAGTTATCCAGGATTTCCTAAGATAATAGTCCCCGAGTGGGTATGGCTGTGACCTTTAAAATTTGGGGGTTGCCTAATAGGTCTTATGCCCCCGATGTTTAACTGTTCGAGTTTGTTTTCGAATGGCAGTCCTCGAGTGAGGGAGTGATTGTCCAAACTCTGGTTATAATCGACCTATGAGATCGTTTACTTTAGGAGATCGAAAGTACGAAATTTTTTAAGGGATGTAAAGAGAAAATTTTTAAAACGTAAGATGGATGCAAGGAAAGTACTTCTCCTTATTCTTGTGCTAAACAGTTATACATGCATATATGTTTTATGCCAGGGCTCGAGAAATCTATGTGGGCACAGTTTGTTTGACCGTTTGGCCCTTACAACAAATCCTACCTATCGAGACCCATCCATTACAAAGTAATTTCGTCTCTAAAGTTAATATCTGAGGGTAATGCCCCCCAATATTCGAGGTTGATTGTAGAGAAACCTCAGATATTATAGACACGATCTTCAACACTAATTCATGATCGACCTTTGATTCTATGTTAGCACGATCCGCTGTTGCCTTGTTAAAACCTTGCCGAAAAACCCATTTGGGACAAAACCGGTCTAAGGAAAAAAGAGTACAACACGTGTTTTCAGATCTAAAACTTCGTGCTGCTTCTCGTCTATCACCTGCAAGTGTTAGTTCAAAATAAAAGGAAATGAATGGGGTCGTACCTTAGTAGTAATATCATTTTAGGTGAGTTACATTCCAATTGCTCGGTAGTTTTTCTCCGTTCAATATTCCGAGCTTATAGGATTCTTTCCTGGTAACCTCGAGAATCTGGTACGGTCCTTCCTAGTTGGAACCCAACTTCCCATCGTTCGGATTCCGGGTGTTCAGTGTGACTTTCCTTAGTACTAAGTCCCCGAACTTGAAATATCGAAGGTTGTCCCTTCGATTATAATAACTCTCGATCCGTTGCTTTTGGGCGGCCAATCGAGCAAAGGCCGCTTCACGCCTTTCGTCCAATAGTTCCAGGCTCATATTCATGGCCTCGTCATTTAATTCCTTTGTTGCATATTGGAATCCGATACTTGGCTCCCCGACTTCGACCGGTATTATAACTTCGGCGCCATAAACCAATGAGAACCGGGTAGCCCCAGTACTGGATTTCAAGGTTGTGCGATATGCCCAAAGAACTTCGGGCAGAATCTCCTTCTATTTTCCCTTGGCAACGGTCAACCTTTTCTTCAGGTTTTGAATTATGATTTTGTAGGTCAATTCGGCTTGTCCGTTCCCACTAGGGTGATAAGGTGTGGACAAGATTCTTCTGATCTTATGATCCCCGAGAAACTTGGTTACTTTGTTGCCGATAAACTATTTCTCGTTGTCACATACAGTATGGGATGGATTCCGAACCAACATATGATGTGGTCCCATATGAAGTCGATGACTTCCTTCTCCCTGACCTTCTCGTACGCCTGGGCTTCAACCCACTTAGAAAAATAGTCAGTCATAAATAAGATAAATTTAGCCTTACCTGCTGCACATGGAAGAGGGACAACAATGTCCATTCCCCACTTCATGAATGGCCATGGAGACAAGACCATATGCAACAGTTACCCGGGTTGGTGAATCATCGGAGCATGTCTTTGGAATTTATCATATTTTTGTATGAACTCCTTCGTATTTTTTTCCATATTGATCCAGTAATAGCCGACTTTGATTACCTTTCGAACTAATGATTCGGTGCTTGAGTGGTTCCCACAGGTGCCTTCATGGACTTCCTTCAGAACATACTCGGTATATCCTGGTCCCAAACATATTGCTAGCAGGCGAACGAACATTCTTCTAAACAAGATTCCTTCCTCAGACAAGCTGAATCGGGCGGCCTTTGTGCGCAGGGACATCGACTCTTTTGGATCTGAAGGTAATTTGCTGGTCTTCAAATACTCTACTTTATTTCTCCAATCCCAAGTTAGGCTTGTAGAGTTTATTTCGGCGTGACCTTCTTCTACTACCGATCTCATGAGTTGCACGACTTCCCCGAATTTGAGCTCATCGTCCTCGACCGAAGATCCTAAGTTTGGAAGTGCATTTGCCTCACTATTTTGATCTCGAGGTACATGCTGCAAAGTCCACTCCTTGAATCGATGTAATGTTACATGTAGCTTATCCAGGTACCTTTGCATCTGTTCTTCTATATCTTCGAACGTTCCGTTAACTGGATTTACCTAAAGGACGGAGTCGCACTTAGCTTCGATCATCTCCACCCCTAATCTTTTGGCCAGTTCGATACCTGCAATCATGGCCTCATATTCGGCCTCGTTTTAATCAATTTCACAGTTCTAATGGATTGCCTGACTATATTGCCTATGGTTGGCTTCAGTACGATGCCAAGTACTGACCCATTTGTGTTTGATGCGCTGTTTGTAAAGAAGTTCCTGATTTTATAAAACGTCCCTGAGTTCACCAATAACTCTCTTTCGACCTTGGGTATTAGGGCCGGCCATGAAATCTACCAAAATTTGAGATTTAATGCCTATCCAAGGTCGATATTCAATATCATACTCGCTGATTTCTACTGCTTATTTGGCCAATCGCCCCGAGAGTTCGGGTTTATGCATTATATTTTGCAATGGGTAAGTTTTCACAACACATATAGAGTGGCACTAAAAGTATGATTTTAGTTTCCTAGAGGCGCATAGCATAGCGAGTGCCAATTTTTCTAAGTGATGATTGTTGATACCTATTTTTTTCCATATATATTTTGTAAATATATATATATATATATGTGTGTGTGTGTGTGTATACTTTCAAAATAGTACACGAGCATCAACAGGTATTTTCCCATAATTTTCTGTAATTTTAAAAGATTTTAATCGATTTATTTATGCATTTCTATTATATAAAATATTATTAATTGCATCACAAATAATTTTATAATGATTTTATTATTTAATTTTTGTCATTTATATTCATATTAGGCTTTAAAATTTTTATGTATAATTATATTTACATCTTTAGGCTATAATTACAATATTTCGCAATGATAGCCACATATATGCGTAATTATCTTATTTACACAGAAAAGTGACTTTTCATATTTTTAATGCTAAGTAATTATTTTAAATCTTTTTCATGTACAAATTATATTTTTATTATTTGTTAATTATTTTTTAAATTATTTTACTGATTTAATTGGGTATTTAAAACCTAGTCCCTTTTCTTAAATTAATTTCGGACCTAGCCTACCCATTACCCTAGTCCAATACACCAGCCCAATACCCCATATCCAATATCCATACCCATTTACAACCCTGACCCAATCCCCTTTAAGATCTCAGTTGTTGATCTCTGAAGATCAACGACTCACAGTAACCCCACCCTTTTAATTATACCAACTCCCCTAACCCTAATTCATTTCCCATCTACCCTGCGTCCATAAACTCTCCTCTTATCTCCTTCCCTCCTTCCCCTTCTCAAACCCTAGCGCCGTCACCCCATTTCCCCTTGATTCCTTCCCAGTAATGGAATCATTTAGTGATTCCTTACCTTATTTGGTCCTATTTCTTTACCGGCTACTCATCTTTGATGTTACTTAACTTGCTTGCCTCATATGGCAAGAACATCTTGGGAGATTCGAACCAAATCTGGCTCAAAATCTCTTATATGTTGGTTATTTCCGTCTATGTTCATCCTAACCTCTGTGAGTACGAATATTCTCGTATCTTTCAGTTAGGGTTTTCAGATCTATGATTCGAACCAGATTTGGTTCAATTTTAGTTTGTTTTAATGTTATTATTCGTCTATATTCACTTTTTTACTCATCAATCGGCCTATTTTTCATTAAATCTTTTACTTACCTAAAACTAGGGTTTTAGCCCTCTTTAATCGGACCAGATTTGGTTCAATCTTATGTTTTTCTTTAATAACACTCTATCTACACTCGTTTTTTACTAAAACATTTGATTCTTTACTTCTGACTTTATCGATTCTTATAGCTTACCTTAAATTAGGGTTTCGAACCTTTTATTTAGGGCCCGATCTGTTTGATTATTTGAATATGTTCCCGTCTATGTTCATTCCATGAAACATGTGACTTGTACCCTTGTTTTCTCCACTGATTTTATGGTTTACCCCCAAAAAATTAGGATTTTGAAATCTTTTACTGAGATTTTAGTCTTTCCTTTTTGTATGGTACTGATATTTCCTCTTTGGTTCGATTTACCTGTTCTCATTATTCCCTTACCTTATTTGACCCGACATTTGAATACTGATTGATTCTGTATAATACTTTCCCTAATTTAAGTAATACTTGCATGGTTTTATATTGTTATGTTCTACTAATTGAGTGAACTCCGACTTAAATTGCTTATGGAATTATTTCATTCCTTAATTATGTATTATTGACTTACTACCTTATTTGTATGCTTAATTCAATGCCATTTAAACCCCTTCTCCCTCTCCCCTTAGACAGACTCGAACTCTCAGATCAAATTGTTTTGAACAAATATGAATTCTCTCATAAGTTAGCCTATGGTTTAATTTGTTTCATGCACTAATATCACACATGTTCTGAACTTTGCATTCCGCATGATGCTATAAACATATAATCAGTTAGTTTGTTGCTTAACTCATGTGTTTTGTCTTCTTAATTCATGTGTCTAGACATTTTAACGGTTTCTTCCTAATTGTTTATGTGATTAAGCCAGTATTGTCTTAAGTACTAGCATGAGTATTTAACTTAACTATATTTCAACTTATTTGAACTATGTGTTAAGTATGAATTTTATTTGCTTCTTGGTGCAGTTCTTCCTGCAACTCTGTGTTCTAAACTTTTTTTCTTCTGAAATCAAACTTTTTTTTAAAAAACCTGCCCCTTCTCCCTTTTATGTACTGATTTTAAACCCCACTCCTAGTCCCTTAGGTTCTCAAACACCCCAGTGTGAGCACTACCTAGGGTCCACATGAGACTTCTCTGAACTCTGACACACTGGGGGATGGTTTTCCAATCTCTTATGAATTGTTTTCTGAATGTGTGGTTCTGGTGTGAGCACTGCCCGAGGTCCCTGAGGCCCGTGGGAACTTTGACACACTGGAAACCTATTCCCAATGGACTGTGGGGGAATCATTGTGTTGTTGTTATGGTGGAAGGCCTTGTCCCCAGGTTTATTTGGGCCTATGAAGGCTCCCTATAGTATAACTATTACCATTATGTAATTCATTTGATATTCTGCGCTGTAATAACTCTGTTATAACAGATATGGGAATATTTAGTGAAGCTGGGGAAGTTTTACTTACATCTTTTGTTAAAACTGGGTAGAAACCCTGCCTATAGGATTTAATAATGCTGATTGAACTATGTGAGTACCATGCTGTGTTTAGAAATCCTACCTATAGGACTTTCACGATCGTTTTGATCATGTATTTTACATTTGCATACTAGAGATCCTGCCTATAGGACTTTCACGATCATTTTGATCTTGTGTTTTACATTTGCATACTAGAGATCATGCTTATAGTACTTGCGTTTAATTCTATACATTAGAAATCATGTTCATAGGATCTATACATGTTTTCAACAAACGTGCATTAGCAATCATGCCTATAGGACCTTGTTGTTTGAGCTAATTATCTTTCCTGGTAATCTGTTTAAATTCTGCCCATATATAGTTAATAGATATTTTTGCGTCCCTCTCTTTCCTCCCCTTTCGGATCAGTCAGGGTATTTGACATTATTGGGACAACTCGTTTCCTTTTGGGAAAGGGATAAGGAATTGGAGAGTCGCCACCTAACTAGTTAAGGTTCATTAGGGCACCTACTAAAGGTTATTTACAAACATAGATTAGATAACTAGAGATTGGGTAAGGGATTGAAATTACTTCAAGGGGAAGGTGTTAGGCACCCCTCAAAGTGCACAATTGTGGTTCCCGTCCAAACAAACTTTGTGAATTTAAACAAGTAGCAAATAAGCTTAAACAAATAAGGTTTTTGAAAAGATTCGCAGTCTTAGCACACATGTGAAGTAAAGTTTTAGAAGATTTAAAGTCTAAGCACATATATAAGGTTTTGAGAGAATTACAGTCTAAGTACACATGCGTAAGGGATAGGGGGAGTCCTAGGTTGTTTATCCTATAGGATCACATCAGTGCAATTCCCGGTAATCACTCCTCAGAAAGGGGCTACACGTGGCATTAGCGCACCGGTCATCATATCAATATCTAACCCTTTCCCACCCCTTAGCGGTTATTTAAGAGAGTGTTTTTAACGACCTCTATGCATGCTGTTACCTGTCCCTTCTTAATGGTCCTGGAGGATATTAGGATCTCTGCCTATAGGTAGTTCTAGACAGACCCTTAAGGTTTAAAAGGAGAAAATACTAGGCGACAGGCAAGAACAAATAGAATTTTAGCAGATAAAAATAGGAAAGAAGCAATTAAGAGGATCAGGTTTACCTCCACAAATATTGCATGTAAATAACACGTCTCAAACACAAACAAGGGCAGTATTATTAAGCAGGATCCTAAAACATGATGTCTAAGTGAATATCAAAACACAGAAGATATGAAGTTTCAATTTTATAAACCCAGAAGTAGGACCTAATCAGTTTGCCTACTGATTTTAAAAACTTGTATCTTTAAACAGTAAACACAACCAAGCAGTGTTCCAGCTTTTAAAGAGATTTATTACCTAAGGCTTGCCTGGGCATGGGATTGTACATAATAATTACCAGAATTGTTAAAAAATACTTTACAAGTTGTTTTACCTAAAAACATGTTGTTCTAGGTGATACGATTATGCAGAGAGTGTTACTAGTTTTATTAAGAGCAAGACAATTAGATGTGACACTGTTTATACCTTTTTTGTGAGTCAGTAGTTAAACTAGGCGTGGTTAAGCAGATGTACACGAAATCCTAGAGTAGGATATCTAATATGCACATATAAATGCAGGATGGTTAAGACATAATTTCAAGATACACAGAATTCCTAAAGGCATGATTTCTAAAATGCACAAAGAGTTACATGATGATGGACACATGATTTTAAATGCACATGAGTAACAATTTTTATGTTAACATTGTTTATTGTCCTAGGAGCAGGATTTCTAAGCGATAAGCATAAAGCATGGATGAGATGCTGAAACAGTAGACATGAAATCCTAGGAACATGGTATCTAGTGCATACTTAACATGGTTTGAATGAACATGCTGGTCCTAAAACATGGATTCTAATGCAAATAGAGACAATGTAAAGCTTAAAACATGATTTCTACCCGATGATGTTAACAGAACTATATGGATACCCTCCCCACTTCACTATCCATCCCTAATATATGTTTACAAATAATTATTACAGACCAGCTGAGTAAATTATATAAATAGATAAAGGAAAAGAAGAAGTTAAACTATACGGAGCCTGAAAAACAGGCCCAGATTCCCAAAACCTCAGGTGCCCAAATGTTTCATAGCCTTTCTCATATCTGGGTGTGCCAGAGTTTCCTAAGGACCTCAAGGGATCCCGGGTAGTGCTCACACCCAGATTTCATAACCATAATTGAGTAAGTGTAGTGTGGAAAGGCCAATACCAGTGCATCAAAGTTCAGAGGGATCTCATAGGAATCCCAAGGCAGGCATACACTGGAGGGGTAGAACCTAAGGACCTAAGAGTAGAGTGAGAGTGTTTGACATAGTTTTGAAAAGGGTTTAAATAGGAAAGCAGTATTTGAAAGAAGAGATTGAGTTATAGTAGTTTTATAAAATAGGAGAGTTGTTTAGCAGTAAAACAATTTTGATAAGAGTGGTGAAATCAAACGAACAACAGATCAAACACAAGGCCCAAACAAGTTCAGCAATACTCTAATAACAACCCTTCACGCAGGAATAATTGGGTACTGGGGACACATAATACACATATAATAAACACAAGTCTCTTGCAATTAAGGGGTATCTAATAGTGTGATTAGCGAGACATGAATTCAGGAGTGCTAATTAGAACATAGTCACAGAATCATAAGTTCTTAGGGGGGTTCATGGGATTGGGAGACATAATATATGATTTCATAGCAGCAGGGAGGACATAGAAGCACTAAAAATGATTGAGCATAGAATCAAGGCAACTTAGGGTAACAAATCAATAAGGCATACCAGAACTAGGCTACTAGTACACAAGCATCAAAACAGAATTGAGTCATATTGAATCAGATTACAAGTTTATAAGAACATGCTAATCCTAAAGAGTTAAGACATAGTTAGCGTACTAGATGAAGAAATGATGCAAAAAGGTCAATTGCATGTTGAACAACAAAACAATAAATAGAAACAGATCAGGAACATGATAAACTGAAGCAGTAAGAGAAACATATCGGTTTTGGGACTTAAATTGAAAATCAAAGCATACCAGTAAAGTGACAGTAAGCACAAAGATGAAGGAGGCAGGAGAGCACAATAGTTAGCCGTGGCTTGCAGCCGGATAACTCAGAATAATAGTAAGTGACACGGAAAGAGCGCAGAAATCTTTGAGTGTAGGAGATAGAGTTTGAACTAATATGTTTGTCTGTGTTGAGTTCAGTGTATGAGTATGTATCCATGCATTGTGTTGGTGAGTGTGTACATATATAGTAGTTTGAAACTAGGTAAAATAAGGTAAGAAACACAATTAGGCAGTAAGTTATGGAGCTCAGAACCAATTAGAGCAGCAATCAGTCCAACTACTTCCTTAATTAAGGGAGTCATTTCAAACGGTAAAAGACAGGAAACAAGTAAGGAAAAGGATTATGAATGACTGGAGCTAAATAAGGAAATAATTTCAATCAGTGCAAGTAATTAGGATAGGTACAGAAAGGTCTAATTAAGGAACCAACTAATAATAGTCAATCACATAATAAGGTAAGAAAATAGTTTACATATTGGAAATCAGTAAATACATCATCATAGGAAATCAGTAAAAGGTGTTAATCATAGAAAATTAGGAATTAAAAATAGGAACAGTGCTGATTAAGGGAAGAGTTAACACAAAACTTTATGAACAAACGAAATAAACACATAGTAGGCAAGAAGAAGCAAAAACCAGAAACCCTAATAGACACAGTAGTACAAATCACATAGAATCAGGGATTCAAACTGGAATATAGTACTGATAAACATAAACCTCTGAGAGTTAGCGAGGTAAGCACATAATCGGTAGAAATAGGCAGAATCAGAAACCCTAGTAAGCCAAATAGGGTGAAAATCACACAAAATTAGGGATTCGCGTAGAACATAGTATGACTTAACAGAATAGTCATGATATAGGCGGAAGAAGCAACAATCGGAAACCCTAATGAACATAATAGGGTAGAAATCACAAAATACTCAGATTAATCGAAGCATATTCATGAGAATCAAACATGCAAACAAGTTGAAAGAACGAACAATAAAGACAAACTCAGAACCCAAAGATTAAACCAAGAAACTTAGGGTTTTCAACAAACGAATAGTAAAGACAAATGAACAGTAAAGACAAACTCAGAAGAAGAATCGTTTTTGAAAAAGAGTTTAAGAAACCCTAGTTTGAAGATTAAGAGATGCTTTAGGAAAATAGGAAAATCCTTAGAAAATAGTAAAGATAACTCGAATAGACTCAGATCTATTGCAGATATAAGAATCCAGTGTTAAAATTATGGTTTCATAGAGAGAACCCAAAGAGAGAGAGAGAGAGAGAGAGTCGTCTTAGAAACCACAGGTTCTAGCCGGAGATGGGAGGATCTTACTCAGATGGCCATGGACGGCCTGAGAATGACATGAAAATCATGGGAGGTGAGTGAACCGCCTTCTGGTTCCTTTGAGGACCCCAAGGCAGCAATAACCGGTGTAGGGAGGAGCCATGGAGGCTGGGATGGTGGTGAGACCACCATAGTTACCGGGGGGGAGGGGTAGTATTAGGTTAATTAAGGAAAAAAATAACTTGGACCGTTGATAAAAAATTATCAACGGCAGCGGAATTGGGTCGGGTAGGGGTAGGATTTGGGCCTGGGTGTATTAGGGATAGTTTAATTAGGCATTTGGGCTGGTTAATATAGGATATAATTGAAATAAAAATAGGGTCATTTATTAAATACCCCAACAAAGTAATTAAAATAATTTATAAAAATAGCTGTTAATTATAAAAATGAATTTCATGCATAGGAAATAACTAAATGATTACTTAGTATTTTAAAAATACGAATGATGAATTTCTGGATAAAAAATAGTATAAAATCGTACGATTGGGCTATAATTGCAAAATTATTGCAATTATAGCCAAAAGGTGTCAATTTGGCTAATTATGAAATAATTTGGTCTTAATAGGACAAAAAATAATTAATGAAAGCAAGAAATGCTTTTGAAATCATTTTTAATGCAATTTTATAATTATTTGTTGGCATTAAATGCTGGATAAATTAATACAAATATAGGGAAATTGTATTAAAATATCAATTGCTATTGATACATGATTTTGAAGCTATATATGCAAATTTAAAATATTTTGAGAAAACATTGGGTATCTACAGATATCATGCCTATATGACTAAAAATCAAACTTAGAGATCTTGCATATAGGGTTTAAATCAATCCATTTACATGATACCATGTATATAGGACTAAAACCAGTTTTAAATTTAGAAATCATGCCTATAAGTTTTAAGTCAATTTAGCAATTAGAAAGCATGCCTATAGGATTGAAAAAGGAATAAAATCAGTCTTTATAAGTTAAAATCAGTGGTACACTTAGAAATCATATCTATAGGTCAATAATCAACAAGCTTGTAGAAATCATGCCTATAGGATTCTGTCGATTGATTCTGAATTCAATCACTATTGTTAATCACTTAGGCAATATATTTATCGGACTTAATAATGGTTCTGGGTTTATAATTGTGACATATTACTACCTGAAATGCTGAGATTTATGCTGAATAAAATCAGCAGGCAAACAAATAGGTCTTAATGCTCGCCTTAACAAAAATTGTCTCTGCACTCTGTTTTTCTCACATAGATATCTTGCCTATAGGATCTCAAAGTTAATAAAGTTTATTAATTCAATTGAGTGCTTTTTTTTTCTATGTGTGGCGGTCGATGTGAGACCATACTTGTTCTTTATTGAAAAGTCCTATTTTTTTTTGTCGCATAGATTTCACATTTTTATGTAACATAGGTTAGTATAGATTTATCCCAAATAGAGGTCCTAATACCTCGAGAGCCATAGGCAAGGGACGAGTAGTGCACGCATAAGGAACAAGCTAGAATCTACTAGAACGCTTAGGTAACAGCTTAAAGATAGTAATTGGGTAGTAAGGAGATGATAGTCCATACGCTAAATGCTATGGGTAACACCCCGACTTGAGGGAGTTGCAAAGTATTGCATGGAATGATCCTATAGGCTAAAAACCTTAGGGACCCCCCCCCCCTCCGCTTATNCTGTTTAAAATAAATTGAATATGGTATTTGTCAAAATTGTTTTCCTCCCTTTTTTTAGACTAATTTGCTTAATTTAAGTTCAGCCGGGACCCACCGTTGTGGACCTCGAGGTGTGCCTAACACCTTCCCCTCAAGGTAATTTGAGCCCTTAACCGATCTCTGGTGATGTACACTGGTTATATGAGTTAATTGCTCTAGTTGCCCTAATGCACCTTAATCTGTTAGGTGGCGACTCTTCCAATTCCTTACCCATCCCAAAAAGAGGAGTCCCAAACAATGTCGAAACCCGATTTCGCGAGAAAAAAGGGGGCGCGACAGCATGGCGACTCTGGTGGGGATATTTTTAGGCTCTTACCATAACGAACCTGATTTTGTGAATTAGTCCTCAAGCATGTCTTTATTATTCCGCTAATACTTGAATACCCCTTCCCTTTCCCACTTTATGTGAATTTATTTGCCTATCTTCAGTCATTTACGATTTCTCTTTCCTGTTTTATTTCTCTTTACTATGGAAACTGGCTTGTCTCCTTGTTTTCCTTTCCTAAAGCCTTTACAATTATTAAATACCGCATTTATCATTTTTTCTCATCATGCAAATACATGACAACGTGCTATTTTTTGTTTGCATAAATTATGCTCAACATCATATTCCACTCGTGTGTAATTAAAACCATAGCAACACTTGATGAGTGTTTGCGTTCTTCCTATATATCACACTTTGAATTTGAAAAGGTTTATTTGCGGTAAAACTAGTCGATCAGTGGTGCACTCGACGGTTCCGTGCCTTTCCCCCTCAAGTTGTCCGCTTGAGGTTACCAGTCTAGACCTCTATAAAAACCTTACTCTGATTATCACTGTACATGCATCATGGTCAAACCTAGCTTGGGTTAATGTGTTGTCTACATAATAACCCTTTAAGAAAAGGCTTGTCCAAAGTCCACCGGGGTTTCCATAATCCCAACGGATGCAACCATAATCTGTGCATTAATTTGGAGAAATAAGTGCCAACATGCTAATCATTAATGTATAAATAGTCGAATCCGGAGGGGAAAAGGGTCTAACCGTATTTGTTTTGCAGAAAATGAGGCACGAAGTCCCCAGGTTCGGCATGGTCCGTAACATACCACCATTGTTGCTGGATTGGTGGGAAGACCTTCCGTCAAGCGATATAAACCATGTGAAAAGAGTCCTTGGAAACCTACCTTCCTTATTATATATCCAACCAAACAACATGTTGATCGAAGCTGCCACTATGTTTTGGGACTGGGAAAGGGCCGTATACCGTTTTGGCAACATAGAAATGATGCCTCTTTTGAAGGAAATAGGGGGATTCACTGGACTACCTGGGGACAGCCCCGATTTCTTGGCGCCGAAAAATCGCACTCCCAAGGGTTTTTGAAAATGATGGGCTTAAGAAAGAATGACGACTTGGTGTGTCTGAAGAAGCTAAGTACTACATACCCTTCGACTTCCTTTATGAATGATACGGTCACAACAAATCTTATCGTATCTTTCATGACGAGTTCTCTATCACTTCCTTGGGTTGAATTCATCGCAAGGTTTTCGTGGTCATCGTCTGCTTCTTGGGTATGATAGTGTTCCCAAGCAAAATGGACAGAATTCACACCAGACTGGCCATGGTAACCAAAGCCTTAATAGAGAGAATCGAGGGTAAAACATATACTATTGTCCCTATGATTATGGAAGACATATATCGGGCCTTGGATTGCTGCCAGAAGGGGTTCAAACACTTCGAGGGTTGTAATTTGATACTACAAATTTGGTTGCTAGAATATCTCCAGAGAGGTCAATACCGCCAAGAGTTTCCACGAAGGCCGTGGAATGATCACATAACTTTTCATCACCCCAAAAGAATGACTTTTATCCCAGACAGGTTTGCTCAACCTGAGAATGCTCAGAATGGGTGCAATTTTTTGACAACTTGACTGAGTTCCAGGTTCAATGGATGTTCGAATGATTCCCCACTAATGAGTTCATCATCAGATCTAGGGATGTTATGCACTTGGTGTTGATCGGGTTAAGGGGAATACACCCATATGTTCCTATCAGGGTCATGAGACAAGCTGGGAGAAAGAAAGTCATACCGCGAGTCTCCAAAATGAATCATTACAGGGCGGATTTTCAAGATGAAAACATCCCATACAAATGTGAAGCTCAACATATGTGGCACCTGAAGATTATTGTAGAAAGGGACACCATCGAGCCAAACTGATATCACACAGGGCATGTGCACTTTTACCCATCATGGTTGGAAGATAACATAGCAGGAATAGTTGCGCCGAGGGTCGGTCGAGGAAACAAAGTCATAGATGAAGTTTCTGAAGCACATGAAAAATATAATAGACTACGCAAAAGGGTTTGCGAGTCCGAGGCCGAGCATCTGGAGAAACACAAGACTGATATGTAACTGATCAATGGTTGGAGGGAAATGGCTACTAGGTAGAATGAAAGGCGGGAATATCTGGAGCAGGGTTTGATGGAGTTGGAAGGGAAGATGAGGAAATGAGTCATAGATTTCTAGAATGCTGAGGGTAGCAAAGGAGGACATTTAGCAAGGGCATACCTGCTGCTGGACATGCGCGACCTGGGGAACCTGATCGATGAAGCCAAGAGAATCAGGCCTGGAGAAGGTCCTTTTGGGACCAAGTAGACTAGGTTTATTTGTTCTTGCTTTTCGAATGTAATAAGGCCAAGTGCGACTAGTGACTTATCTTATTTAGTATCGTTTTAGATTCGTCTTATTTATTACATTAATGAAATAAGGCAATTATTGGCATTAAATTTCTCCAAATCTACTTGTCTCTAGGCGAGGCTCCCAAATTAGGGCGCAAATTTACATTCACGTAATATGTGTTTAAATACTACAAACATTTTTCCGGAATTCTCACTGACTTGGTTACTTTTTGTTTTTCTTTCTTTTTGATTATTCCCATTCCCCAAGGTTGGTTCACACATACTGGCATCATCAGCATATTACACCAGATCCATAGGCCCTCCACTTCCTCCTCCTCCAAGTGTACCAAAAGGCAAAGGGAAAGGTAAGATGGATAATATGAGTGGCGAGAACATCGCGCATGCTGAGAATGTGGAAACTTCTGATGGTCGGAGTACTCCGGCACCAAATAACTTGGTTTTGCGTCTTGAAAAGAAAATACTTGAACTACAAGGCGAGCTTGAGCAGGTCCGTAACTTGGCAAACCTATCCCTCACACTAAATGCCCCGGATATCAACCATCCAAATACCCAAAACCCAGTACCTTCTCAGAATACACCCAACCAACGCCCGCAGAATCCTCCCACACCCCACCAATAAACAACCCCTCCTCAAGATCCATTACACGTACCTACACCGCCTCAACATCAACATCTCCCGACTCAATATCCGCAAACAACTTACCACACTCCTGAGAATACCCCACAGCCTATCCCCGATCCCCAAAATTCAACCAATGATCACCACTACACCCAAACTCCTGGCATTCACCAAAACAACCCCATATACGTGGAAACCTTACCCCCACTCTACTCAACCAATCTCATATACACTAGAATCCGCCAAGAAAGACCTGCTCATTAAGAACATGGCAGAGGAGATCAAGAAACTCACAAGTCGAGTTCAGGGTGTTAAAGGAGGCAAAGGAATCGAAGGTCTGAATTATGAGGATCTGTGCATTCATCCAGATGTGGAACTGCCGGAGGGTTACAAACCTCCTAAGTTCGAAATGTTTGATGGAACGGGTGACCCAAAGGTTCATTTTAGAACTTACTGCGACAAGCTCGTAGGGGTTGGAAAGGACGAAAATATTCGCATGAAGTTGTTCGTGAGAAGCCTTATTAGAGACGCTCTATCTTGGTACATAAGTCAAAATCCCAAGAAATTGGCTAATTGGGTAAGCATGGTGTCGGACTTTATGGATAGGTTCAGATTCAACACGGAAAATACACCGGATGTCTTCTATATTCAGAATCTCAAGAAGAAGCCCACTGAGACTTTCCGTAAGTATGCTACTCGGTGGAGGTCAGAAGCAACAAAGATTAAACTGGCATTAGATGAAGAGCAGATGAACAAGTTCTTTGTCAGGGCTCAGGATCCACAATATTACGAAAGGTTAATGGTAATCGAGAATCACAAGTTCTCTAATATCATCAAGCTCAGAGAAAGGATCGAGGAAGGTATCAAAAGTGGAATGGTGAAAAATTTCGAGGCACTACAGGCCACTAACAAAGCACTACAATCAGGCGGTATATCAAAGAACAAAGAAGTGGGGACAGTAATGGTTGCCCAAGGTCCAAAATCTCTATTTGTATACCAAATACCTCCACCCACATACCAGCCTTCACCTCCTAGATATCCTTAACCCGCTACCGCCTACCATACCTATAATACCCAACCAACCTATTATCATTCCAGCTCATCCAAACTATCAAAAACCCAGGCCCAATTTTGATCGCAAACTACCCAGACAATACGCCCCTATTGCTGAACCAATCGACCAGTTGTATGAAAGATCAAAAGCTTATGGATATGTCACCCCTATTCCCGCCGTGGCTATGGAAAACTCATCTCAATGGGTCAAACCGAACAAGACATGTGTGTACCATTTCGGTATGAAGGGACACACTATTGATGAATGTCGCACCTTAAAAGATAAGATCCAAACACTGATTGATACCAAGGTCATATAGGAAAAGGAAACTGCACCCAATGTCCTTAACAATTCCCTCCCAGATCACAGGGGTGAAGGAGTCAACTTAATAAAAACTGATGAAGAGTGGGATCCGGAGGGGTCAATCAGGCTTATTCGGTAAGATGATGATCCTAAGAAGTCGGCAGTCGCGCTGAATCCCATTGTGGTACAAGTAAATCCGCCAGTTGAAGTTGAGGTAGCCGCATCATCTCCCTTTGAAGTACAAGTGACACGGTCTGTAGTCATACCCATACCGTTTGAAGTAGAAGTGGCCACACATTTCATTGTGACGGTGTCATCCACACACCCCTTCAGCTCCAACGTTGTACCTTGGGATTATGTTGCCGAGGCTAGGAGAAAGGGAAGGGCAAAGATGTAAGAGTCGAAAGAGTTCTGCGCTGCACAAGGAATGACTAGAACGGGCAAAATTTACACACCTGTGCATTTGGCAAAGACAAGTAAGCAAGCTTTCAATAAACAACCCGTTATTGAAACTGGTCCAGATGACCTTTGGAGGAAAGTACAAGCAAGAGAGTATTCTATTGTTGATCATCTGAATAAGACTCCCTCCAGATATCCCTCTTGTCATTACTGCAAAATTCTGAAGCACACATGAATGCTCTGATGAAGGTATTGAGTGAAGCATATGTTCCCAACAATATTACTAGCGGAGAAATGGCCAATATGGTGGGACAAGTGCTGGAAAGCCATAAGATTACCTTTCATGAAGACGAGTTGCCGTCTGAAGGGTTAATACATAACAGGTCACTGCACATCACAGTGCAATGTGAAGATAAGTTCATTGCCAGAGTTCTAATAGACGAAGGGTCCAGCCTCAACATCTGTCCGCTGACAACTTTGAAGAGGTTGGGCAAGGGACTACATGAAATATGTGCAGGGACTATGAATGTGAAGGCGTTCGATGGGTCTCAAAGGGTCACAATCGGAGAAACTAATCTAGGCTTGCAAATGGGTCCTACCTGGTTCAATTTTGAATTTCAGGTGCTAAACATATCAGCTTCCTACAATCTGATGCTGGGACAACCTTGGATACATGCCGTTGAAGCTGTCGCGTCTACTTTGCATCAAGCGGTAAAATTTGAATGAAACCATCAAGAAGTGATCATCCATGGAGATGGGAGCAACCTCATTTACACCAGTCAGACTGTTCCGGTGATAGAAAACAAAAGGAAGTTAGGTGGAGAAACCTACCATCACATCGAGCATGTTAACACAATCGAGAAGGATAAGTGGTGGAGTTGCAAGATAGAAAGAATATTGGCATGGAAAGGGTATGAACCTGGTAAGGGGCTTGATAAAAATCTTCAAGGTATCTCCAAACCAGTATAGTTGAAGTGCCATAGTACAACCTTCGGGCTTGGATATCAGCACATGGAAGGAATCTCGGAATTGGTCGCCACCATGGCATGGTCCATATACCCTCTTGCACAACCTGTACCACACCTGAATCAGACCTTCCATCAAGCTGATATAATATGGGGATCAGAGGAAGAAGAAGAAGCCTTGGCAGCATTGAGGAATTTTTTCTTGGAAGACAATGATATGGATTGTTGTGTGATAGTCGAGGAGGAGGAGGAGGAAGAAGGCCTTACTATTTAGGCAATAAAGTAGGGAACATTTTTCAAGAACTGGACCATTAAACCATCAAGGTCCTGACGAGTCCTGGGGTAGCAAGACTGATAGCATTGTTTATTTTTTAAAATGATTCCCTCTTTTGCATTTTGTTTTCAGTAATATTTTTCAGTTTTCCATTTCGAAAACATTATTTGAGTTATTGAAATCATTTTGTTTGACATTTTAAATGGCTTGATGTTTATTTTCTTGCATATCTTCATCCCTACAGCATTACTATTTCTTATCTTGATGAACCAACAACTGTGACATGTAATGAGACAATGCAACATAAGGACAGTGATTCGGAAAAAATAGAAAAAGAGGATATAATACCTGAGGAAATTGTCAGGGAAGTGGAAAATTTTGAGGACAAGCCCAAGTCCAACTTGGACGAGACCGAAATAGTCAACTTGGGAGATTCCGATACCGTAAAAGAAACTCGCATAAGCATCCATCTCACCTACATAAAAGGAAGAATACACTCATTTCTGAAAGAATATGAGGATATCTTTGCATGGTCATATGACGATATGACAGGGTTGATCACATCCATAGTAGCTCACAAGTTACCTACAAATTCAATTTGTCCGCCAATGAAGCAGAAACTCAGGAAATTCAAGCCAGACATGAGCCTGAAAATCAAGGAAGAAGTTACCAATCACATCAAATCCAAGATCCTCAGGGTAGTTGAATACCCAACTTGGCTGGCCAACATTGTACCGTTTCTGAAGAAAGATGGGAAGGTCAGAGTCTGTGTTGATTATCGGGATCTAAACAAAGCAAGTCCCAAGGATGATTTCCCGCTGCCAAATATACACATTTTGATTGACAATTGTGCCAAGCATGAACTCCAGTCCTTTGTAGATTGCTTCGCAGGTTATCATCAGGTCTGGATGGACGAAGAAGACGCAGAGAAAACAACATTCATTACAACATGGGGAGTTTATTGTTACAAAATAATGTCATTCGGTCTAAAGAATGCTGGGGCCACCTACATGAGGGCTATGACAACGATCTTCCATGATATGATACATAAAGAAATAGAGGTATATGTTGACGACGTCATCATCAAATCCAAAAGGGCTACAGATCACATAGAAGATTTGAGAAAATTCTTTGACTGGCTGCAGAAGTACAATCTAAAGTTAAATCCCGCAAAGTGTGCATTCGGGGTTCCTGCCAAAAAATTGTTGGGATTCATTGTCAGTCACCGAGGAATAGAGCTGGATCCGTCAAAGGTCAAAGCCATCCAGGAATTACCACCACCAAAGAAACAAGAAGGATGTGATGAGTTTCTTGGGACACCTCAACTACATCATCCGTTTCATAGCACTGTCCACAGTAATATGTGAGCCGATTTTCAAAATGCTGAAGAAGGATGCCGCAACCAGTTGGACCGAGGATTGTCAAAAGGCTTTTGAAAAAATCAAGGAATATTTGTCCACACCGCCAGTCTTAGTCCCGCCAGAGCCTGGTAAACCACTATTACTATACCTTGCAGTGTTAGATGGAGCTTTCGATTGTGTTCTGGGATAGCAGAACGTGACGAGAAGAAAGGAGTAGGCCATATATTCCTTGAGTAAGAAGTTCACTCCATATGAAGCACGGTACTCTCTGTTAGAACGCACTTGCTGCGATCTAACCTGGATAGCTCAGAATCTAAGGCATTACTTCTGTGCCTATACTACATATCTCATATCAAGGATGGATCCCTTGAAGTACATCTTTCAGAAACCCATGTCTACTGGGAAGCTGCCCAAGTGGAAAATCTTGCTGAGCGAGTTCGACATCATCTATGTTGCTCAAAAGGCAGTCAAGGGACAGGCATTAGCAGATCAACTTGCTGAAAATCTTGTGGGAGGAGAATACGAACCCCTAAAAACGTTTTTTCCTGAAAAAGAGGTGTCATTCATTATAGAAGACATTGTTGAAGCCTACAACGGTTGGAGAATGTTTTTCGACGAATCCGCAAATTTCAAAGGAATAGGTATCAGAGCCGTCTTGGTATCATAAACCGGTCAGCATTATCCGGCGTCCGCAAAACTCAGATTCCCATGTACTAACAACATGGCAGAATATGAAGCTTGCATATTGGGGCTCAACTTAGCTGTTGATATGAATATTCAGGAACTACTGGTGATCAGCGATTCATACCTGCTGGTACATCAAGTTCAAGGAGAGTGGGCTACCAAGAATTCCAAAATACTACCATATCTGCATCATGTACAAGAAATGAAGAAGAGGTTCACAAAGATAGAATTTCAGAATGTCCCCAGAATTCAGAATGAATTCGCAGACTCATTGGCCACCTTGTCATCAATTACACAACATCCAGACAAAATTTCATCGATCCTATTCCGGTGAGGATCCATAATCAGTCGACATAATGTGCTTATGTTGAAGAATAAACAGACGGAAATCCATGGTTCCACGACATCAAAGAGTACTTGGAAAAATGAGAATACCTGGAGCATGCAAACCATACTCAGAAGCACACACTTCGGAGGTTGTCCAATCACTTCTTCCATAGCGGAGGAACCATGTATATAAGAACTCCAGATCTAGGACTTCTAAGGTGTGTTGATGCAAAATAAGCTTCCAAATTTCTCGAGGAGATACATGTCGGAACCTGCGGTCCACATATGAACGACTTTGTCTTGGCCAAAAAGATACTCAGGGTAGGATACTTTTAGATGACCATGGAGACATACTGCATCCGATATGTTCATAAATGCTACCAATGCTAGATACATGCAGACATGATACGGGTACCGCCAAACAAGCTTAATGCAACAAGACCACCTTGGCCTTTTGCTGCCTAGGGAATGGATGCCATGGGCCCAATCGAGCCCATCGCTTCAAACGGGCACCGGTTCGTTTTAGTGGCCATCGACTACTTCACTAAATGGGTTGAAGCTGCATCTTACAAAGTTGTGACCAAGAAAGTCATTGCAGATTTTGTCCGAGACCGAATTGTTTGTTGATTTGGGGTTCCAGAGTCCATCATCACTGATAATGCCGCCAATCTCAACAGTGATATGATGAAATCCATGTGTGAAACTTTCAAAATCAAGCACAGGAATTCCACGGCATACAAGACTCAAATGAATGGAGTCGTGGAAGCCGCCAACAAGAACATCAAAAAGATACTAAGGAAAATGGTATAAAATCACAAGAAATGGCACGATAAATTACCATTTGCCTTATTGGGATACCGTGCCACAATCCGCACATCAACCGGAGCAGCTCCCTATTAGTTGGTTTATGGTACTATAGTTTTCATTCCCGCCGAGGTAGAAATTCCTCCTTTGAGAATCATACAAGAACCCGAACTCAGCAACGCAAAATGGATAAGGAGCCGCTATGAGAAACTAGCCTTCATAGACAAAAAAAGGATGAATGCAGTATGTCACAGTCAGCTTTATCAGAATAGAATGTCCAGGGCTTTCAACAAAAGGGTCAAGCCAAGACAGTTCACACCTAGGCAAGGTCCTTACATAGTTCACAAAGTATTGATAGGAGGAGCGCTCATACTCGCAGATATGGACGAAAAAATCTGGACGAAGCCTATCAATTCAGATGCAGTCAAAAGATACTATGTGTAAACCATTTTATGTTTCTTCATATGATGTAAACTACGCTCGACCTGATTCCGTTTAAGAGGGAATACGTAGGCAGCCTTGTGGATTTGGTCACAATTAAATAAAATTTCCATTTTTCCTATAATCAGAAACTGGGGCGGAATTTTGAGGAGGACCCTCAAAATTCCAAATCAAGTTTAGCCAACCGCATCATATGGAACAGTCAGAAAGGTCATCTAGTTAACGGGGACAGAATTTTGAGGAGGACCCTAAAAATTCTACAGTAGAGGAAGTCGCGATGTCTCTAATAATGTCACAGTTACTGGTTCATCTAACTTATTTCTAAACTACATATTACTATGTCTTTGAAAACTATACACGCATGCTTTTGAAAAGAAACCTTACTTTTAGCCAAATGATACCCTGATAACTTGAGCAGGATTTAGACAGAACAGAGCAAATCGAGCAAGCAAAGACACGAACCAACCTCCCCTCACAAAACTCATGAATTTTCTTTGGATGCAGGATTATGTCATCATGATAAGCTTCGGTGCAACAACACAATCGCTACGCACGAAACACATCATCAGCTAAGAATACTTCACTCTTACTTCTACATTTGCATGAGACTAAGCCTTGTCTCAAATCACTTGCATGAGGCTAAGCCCTGCCTCTCTATTCGCATAAGGCTAAGCACTGCCTTCTCTTTGCATGAGACTAAGCCCTGTCTCAAATCACTTGCATGAGGCTAAGCCCTGTCTCAAATCACTTGCATGAGGCTAAGCCCTGCCTCTCTATTTGCATAAGGCTAAGCACTGGCTTCTCTTTGCATGAGACTAAGCCATGTCTCAAATCATTTGCATAAGGCTAAGCACTGTCTTCTCTTTGCATGAGACTAAGCCCTGTCTCAAATACTCGCACGAGACTAAGCACTGTCTCTCTTGCATTTTTCTCTTCTCTCGGGCTAAGCTCTGCCCTCAATTTCACACAAGACTAAGCTTTGTCTTGTTGCTTCTAGCATCATGTCTCTGCACCTCATGGGCTAAAATATAGCTAACTTGTCTGAAGGTGTCATAGTCTGAAGGCACCATCCTCATAGTCGGAAGACATCATGCCATGACCTGAGGATTTCTCAAACTTGCACATAATTATTTGAAGGTGTCATGGTTCGGAGGTACCATATTCATGGCCCGAGAACATCATTTTATGGCCAGCGAATCCCTTACTGCACAACTCATGGCCTGGGACATCATGGTCTAAGTACGTCATCCTTACCGTCCAAAGACAGTCTTCATGGTCCGAAGGGAATTTGCATCACGTTTGAATTTACGCAATAATTTATACATATGTGCTCGCAATATACTTTTGTAGATATGCAGCTAACCCAGTGAGTAACTGTTATCCCAACAGGAGCAATCTCACTCCAGTTCCTTCAAATTATTCCAAACTTGACCGTTCACCCATAACCGTTTCAATCCCAAGTAATCCTACTCGGAACCTTTTGTCCGTTCTTGCGATGACTCCGTCGGTTTATTCCACCGTTGGATCCGAAATTACACACGACCTGATTCGTGTAAAACCAGGGATATGTAGGTAGCTTGGAAGCCGGAGTGCGGCCTATATATTTCAAATCACCCTATTCGGTCAAAATTGGTCATCATGTCTTTACGCGACAACTCTTTCATCCTTCCCGGGTAAAGAGGGGCAGTTGTTGATACCCAATTTTTTCCATA
>ML313801.1:0-78728 GCA_005239505.1 Nicotiana paniculata
ATTACTGCGCATAAAATGTAAGGTATATCACATGTTAAACTATGCAATTTAGTCTCGCATCACACCTCTTGAGCCATGGTGGACCTAAAACCTGGATGCAACCCAGCCACAAATCTCCGCACCCTTTCTACATCAGTAGGTAGTATCATTAGTGCATGGAGAGACAACTCTGAAAATCTGGCCTTATAATCTATCACTGACATCTATCCCTGCTCTAGTCGCTCAAACTGATACCGCAACTCTTCCCTCTCAGAGGGTGGGATATATCTATCCAGAAACATCTGCGTGAACTGCTCTCAAGTGACAAAAGGAGAATCTGCTGGCCTGCTGAGAATATAGGACTGCCACCACCTACGAGCACTGCCCTCCAACGGGAAGGTAGTGAAATCCACTCCATGGGACTCTAGTATCCTCATGTTGTGCAGTATATCCCTACACCTGTCCACAAGGTCCTGGGCATCCTCGCCTCGCTCACCCCCAAATACTGGAGGTGAAATCGAGTCCATCGAGTCCATCTATCCAATAACTTCTGCGGATCACCGTTCGCAGCTGGTCTAGGCTCAGGTGCTGCTACAACAGGCTGGACCCCACCCACGGGCAGTGTACCCGGGGTATGATGTAATGCTGCGGTCTGGCCTGCAACTTGGGCAATAGGGTTCTGGACTCCCCCTCCCACCTGAGAAGTGGCAAGATCTGCTGGAAATAAACTAGCCTAGGACATAGTGTCCATAAATCTCATCATACGGCCCATGGCTGCCTGGAAGCCTAGCGCCGTCATGAAGTCTACTGGAGCAGGATCTGCTGGAGGCACCTCGTCCTGCTCCTCTATAATAGGGTCTTCTGGTGGCAGAACCGGAATAGCTCTGGGACTCCCTCGTCCCCTACCGCGGGCCGGTGACCTCCCCCGGCCTTTGCCGCGGCCTCGGACAACGGGGGTAGCGGCCCTTCCCGGGTCTGGAACATCAGATGCACGCGTCCTCACCATCTGTGAGAGAATAGAAGAATGAGTTTAGTAAATCATCGGCTGCACGATAGAATAAGAACAAAGAGAGGTTTCCTAACACCCTATATCCCCCTGAAGATAAGTACAGGCGTCTCCGTACCGATCCCAAGACTCTACTGGGTTTGCCCGTGACTCGTGAGATTTACATGAACCTACTGCTCTGATACCATGTTGTCACGACCCAAAATCCTAACTTAGGTCGTGGTGGTGCCCAACAGCGGGGTCAGGTAAGCCAACACTCAATTTACTAAGGGTTCCTTCTTATTAGATTAACCATTTCAACATATACTCAGTTTTTAAAACTTAAGACATAATTGACAAGGACAATTAGCTAGTTTTTAATCAAAAGTGCTCATGAGGAGGCGTGAGCCAACATATATACAGACCTGCAATCCATAATAACCATCACGTGTGTACCAGGAACTAGTGTCACAAGTCCCACGGGCATACTAACAGAATATACAAAAGATATAATATACAGTCCCATTGTCTGAAGGAAATAAACGGGAAATAAGAAAAAGAAACCCCATGGTGCTGCCGGAGATCGCCAGGAGAAAGCAGCTCACCGTGAATTTAGCTCCATCTATAATCAAAATCAAGCTCCGATCCGACAAACAGATGCACCAGCCTCAGAACCTGAACAATTAAGTACATAAGCGTAGCATGAGTACATAAATATATATGTACCTAGTGAGTATCCTGCCTAACATCGAAGAGGTAGTGACGAGAGGTCGACTGGACACTCACTCCAAAAATATAAATCAACAGAATATGATGAAAACGGTAGGCATGTAAAGGCAGAGAAGCAGCGAATATATATAAGGCACTGAAATCCAAGGAAGTACTAGAAATAAATAGATAATTACTATTTCCCCTTCCTCCAAATATCTGTCAAAACAGTGTCCATGAATTTAGTAACAATTAAATCATGCGCATACATGATAAGGACAACCTGCCAGAGTCATAAGATAGTCATGTCAGTGCACTGCCGAGGGTCGAACGGCCCGAACGGCCCGAACCATTAGTGCACCTTTCCATAAAGTACTCACATCTATGCACTGCCGAGGATCGAACGGCCCGAACCAAAAGTCAATCTTCCAATCCACCGTGGCGTACGACCCGTTCCCAATATAGTGGGGGAAATCACACTCCACTCGCGGAATGTAAATTGCGAAGCAATCACATGCACACACACTATTCCTTTTTAAATTATTTTTCAGTAAACAATTCCTTACAAATTTTCTCAAATTCTATGATCTCAGGGAAATAAGCGGCATGTAACATTTAATTTATTAAGCATATAGTTCATATTAAGTAAAACACAAGGCATGATGTGGACCTAACTACCTGAGCATAATAATAATATCCGCCATGTATAGACTCTCGTCACCTTGTACGTACGTAGCCCCCACAGTTATCACATATAGCATTTAAAACACCTATGGGGATAATTTCCTCTTACGAGGTTAGAAAGGAGACTCACCTTGCGTCGCACCTACTGCCCGGGTCAAGAATGCGCCCGAAACTCCGAACTCGACACCCACGGACTCGAAACTAGCCAAATGTTATACAAATATATCAATTTATATTCAAAGCATGGAATTCTCCTATTATTTAGTCAAATTCACCATTCTTGAAGAAATCCCAAAATCCAACCCCGGGCCCGCATGCCCGGATTCCGAAAATTCTTGAAGGAAACACTCACCCATTACCTAAGGATCATTAATATATTATTTTTGTATGAATCATAGCCAAGGCACGAGTAATTTTATACATTTTCAAAAGCCGTAGGTTACTACCCCAAATCCTTAATTTTCACTAATTAGGTAGCTAATTTAACTTGTAATTCATGCATTAAACTAATATTAGGGTAGAATTTACTTACCTTCAATAACTAGGTCTTTTGCCCCTCTTGAATCCTTAAAATCGTCCCAAGGAAGAAGAAGAAGATGAGGAAAACGAATTAAATCCCACTATAAAAACACACTGCCCAGTGGTTTCCTCTATACGATCACAGTCTGGGCAGTGCGTTTCAGTGCTTTAAAGGACCAGGCCCACATGGGCCTTCTATGCGAACGTGGAGGGAACCCTGCGAACGCACAGGGTAAGGAGTAGCTGGGCTAGCCCAATGGCAGGTCTCTATGCGAACGCGGGTGAGGTGTGCGAATGCACTGGTTCAGGATCCCAACACATTGAGGTGTGCGAACGCACTGGTTCAGGAGCCCAACACATCGCGATCGTGATGCCTTTTGTGCGAACGCACAGGGCATTCACCACCCCTTCCCAGTTCCTTCTTTGCGAACGCTGAGAAGGAAACCAGACCTGGAATTTATGGTGTTTTGAATTTCACTCCGAGTGGTCCGAAACTCACCCGAGCCCCTCGGGACCCCGTACAAAGGCACTGGCATGTCTGTATTCATGATATGGACTCGTTCGAATTTTTGGAACGTGAAAAACAACAACTAAACTAAGAATTCGACCCCAAAACCAAATTGAATCAAACTTTGAACTTAAAGTTCTAGAATTCGCTAACAATGCGCCGAACCGGCCTATACTACTCGGAAAGACACCAAATTTTGCAGGCAAGTCATAAATGACATAACGGAACTATTCCCGATCTCAAAATTCCATTGGGACCTCGATAACACAAAAACACGTCCCAAACCACAATATTAACTTAAGGAAATTCTTATTTCGATATGGGCACCGAAACGCTCCCGGGTCATCCAAAACCTATTCTGAACATACGCCCAAGTCCGAAATCATCATACGAAGCTACCGGAACCGTCGAAACTCAATTCCGAGGTCGTTTGCTCAAAATGTTGACCGAAGTCAAACTTGGCCTTAAAGGCCAATCTGAAGGAACCAAGTGTTCCAATATTGCTCTAAACATTTCTGAATCCCGGACCACCCGCCCCCCGCAAGTCATAAATCACAATAAGCTGCTATGGGATGTTTCATTTAGGGGAACGAGGCCCGATAATGCAAAATGACCGGTCGGGTCATTACATGTTTAATGCGTTAGAAAATAGGCTCATAGATATTCATTTTGGGAGGTAGATAATCCCCTAATTACAAGTATATTGGGAGAGAATTTCAGCCCAAAAGTACATGTTATAACATTCCCAACTTGTCGACTTTCGATGAAACTTATTTTCTTCAATTGGTTTAGCTTCTAAGCCTTCCAACACTCTTGGTACATGCATTCCATGATCTTAAATATTTGTAACCTCCAAGTCAACATGATTAACTTAATTTATGTACTTCCAAAAACGATCTCATTTTTGAGCTTAAATCAATTGACTTGCGACGTACTCTCACGTACGAAAATATAGGGTGTAACAGACAGGCACCGGGGGCGCCTGTTGTTACCCCGAACTTCAGGAGACATTAGCACAGTTGTTGAGCATGTTTGGTACATTGGATCAAGCGGGATTGATCTCTGTTGCACCAGGTACTTCTCAAATTGGGAGAGGAGCTCAGACTCCCACCGGCCTTACTTCAGAGCTGCGGGTTTGTATTGGTCAGGTTCTGGGTGTGGTGCCGGCATAGTCTGTTATTCTGGTTCAGCCTCAGGTCAGGCCAGGGGTATCAGAAGTGGAACAAGAGAGACTTGATAGGTTTAAGAGGTATAGTCCACCTACTTTCAGTGGCACAACTACAGAGGATGCCTAGGGATTTCTAGAAAAGTGTCATCGTATTCTCTGCACCATGGGTATTGTAGAGGTGAGCGGAGTTGCATTTACTACATTTCAGATGTCAGGAGAAGCATATCAATGGTGGCAAGCTTATGAAGAGGGCAGACCAGCCGATTCAACACCACCAACTTGGGCTCAATTTTCAGAGATGTTTTTGAAAGAGTTTGTTTCCCAGACTCTGCGGGATGCATGTCGCACAGAGTTTGAACGGTTGCGCCAAATGTCATGACCCCAAATCCTAACCTGTCGTGATGACGCCTATCGTGGAACTAGGCTAGCCGACTACCACATGTTCGCAATTACTGTGAAAATCCCATTCAAGTTTCGAGCATTTCATAAAAATATACAGAAAATTACTTAATATAATAGGCCAATATTATACAATACTGCCAACCCCAAAACCCGGAGCCAACATGTCATGATCATCTAGAGGAAATAATTCAAAATAAACTAGTATGATACAACACCTTCGAATAAACGCTAAATACAACAAGAAGGGAAAACAGAGATGCTGCGGACGCTGAACAACTACCTCTATATCCCGCAAATCTGGCTCCGCTGCGGAATAAAGGCTAATGCTCGATATCTGCTCCTGAATCTGCACACAGAGGTGCATGGAGTAATGTGAGTATGACAACTCAGTAGTAATGAAAATAAATCAAGTCTAAGTAGCAAGGAAACACATAAAATCAATGCCATCAAGTCACAATATACATAGCCTTACTTTCCAATAGTATAACATAGATATACGAAATCATCATGCCTTAAAATCAACTTCAGAAAAAGTCCTTTAAAGAATGCACATTTTTAACAACTTTAAAACAAAGGATTTGGTATGCAAATGAATGTAGTAAAATCATAAGTAGCCCCTCGATCAAAAACACGTATCATAATCAGCCCCTCGGGCATACCTCACAATCACTCAGCACCTCACAATCACTCCTTCCTCCCAATCACTCATCACTCGGCACTCGATGCGCTCACTGGGGGTATGTAAAAACTCCGAAGGGGCTCCTTCAGCCCAAGCGCTAATATCACTCAGCATCTCACCATCATTCTTGGCCCTCGGCCACACTCGGTAGAACCATTCAAAGGCCCTTGGGCGAATCAGTGAAACAGTGTACTCGACCCAAAACATCATTTTAATGCTCATGTAGTGTAAATCAGGATGAGTTTTGAAAAACAGTATGCAGAATAATGCTGAGTGAAATCTTCAACAAATAGTGAGGAAAACAACAGTAAAAAGACCCCAAGGGGTCTAAACAGATTGGCACGAGGCCCAAATACGACTTATAGCCTAAATATTTCAACAATCTTTAGATTATGATTTAACATAAGGTTTTGAGTAAATATGAAACCCATTAGTTGCCGCGGAGAGGACCCAGTCTAATCCAAAAATCAGTACGCGCCACATACTCATCATCCGACATGTGCGCCATTCTAAAATCAGTGAGAAATATGTAGTCCGGGTTCCATACCCTCAGGACAAGATTTATAACCATTACTTACCTCCACCAGGCCACAACACTAGTCCGCTATGATTTTTCCCCTCAAATTGGCTCCCGATTGCTCTGAATCTAGCCAAAACCAGTTCAACATCATTAATATATACTCAAGGAACACAACCCAATCGAAAATTATAAATTTATACAAGAATCTCGAAATTCGGCCAAACCCGAGCCCCGGGCCCACGTCTTGGAATCCAATAAAATTTACATCACAAGAAACCTCGTCCACCCACGAGATCGTACATACTAAAAACATCAAAATCGGACCACAATTGCCCACTAAAATTGCCAAAAGAAATTCCCAACTCTTTCCTCCCATTTTCCAAGATTTTCTTACTTTAGTCCTTCAAATACAAGCCTAATCCGAATTAAAATAGCATAGAAATGATGTTAATAACCCGAGAACTTACCTTTCCTGAAGAATCACGAATCCCCTCTCCAATCTGCCTTCAAAAGAGCTCCTCTCGCATGCAAAAATGGTGAAAATAAGAGAATTTTCGCGGAAGCCCTTTATATACTGTTTCTGCCAGCATTTCCGCACCTGCGGTCCCAGGTGTGCACCTGCGCAATCCCGCTTAACGGACCAAATTCCGCACTTGCGGCCACTCCTCCGCACCTGCGGTTTCGCAGGTGCCGCCAAAACTTCGCACCTGCGAAAAAATCCCCTGCCTAGCCTTTTTTGCACCATCGCACCTGCGACATCGCACCTGCGGCTGTCCTTCCGCAGGTGCGGCCAACACCAAAAATCACACCAGCAGCTATTTTCTGAGATTTTCCAATTTCAAAACCCCGCCAACCGTACGAAATCAATTTCCAGCCCCTCGGGGCCCCAACCAAACATACCAACACACCCCATAGCATTATTACAACTTAGTCGAGATTTCGAAACACCAAAAACAACACGAAAACACCAAAATTACCTCAAATTCAAGCCTATGAACTTTGAAACTTCCAAATTCGACAACTATGCCGAAACTAACCAAAACACCTCTGATTGACCTGAAATTTTGCACACATACTCAAAATGACATTAAGGACATGTTCCAACTTCCGGAATTCCATTCCGACCCTGATAGCCTATTTTCTACTACAGATCGGAAATTGCCAAAAATTAACTTTCGCCAATTCAAGCCTAATTCTACACCGGACATCACAAAAATATTTTGAACACACTCCTAAGTCCCAAATCACCTAAAGAAGCTATCCGAGCCATAAAATCCTCATTCCGAGGTCGTTCATCAATAAGTCAACTCTCAGTTGACTTTCTCTACTATTAGGCTACTTTAAGAGACTAAATGCCTCAATTCTCATGATGACCACTCTGAACACGAACCAACCGATCCAACACACATAAATGAAGCTGAACCACATAAATGAAGCAGAAACGGGGGAAACAGGGCTAAATTCTCGGAACGACCGGCCGGGTCGTTACACTATGATGGTTTCAAAATATGCTATTAGGTTCAGTGAGTTAGCCCAACATGCACCTATCTTGGTACCTACAGTTATAGAGGGGGTCTGTAGATTCATTGAGGGGCTCGATTATGATCTTAAAATATGCATGGCTCGAGAGTTGCAAATTGATACTCCATTTCAAAAAGTAGTGGAGATTGCGAGGAGGAATGAGGGTGTTCTAGGTGAGGAAAGGGAGTCTAAGGAGGACAAAGGGTCTCGAAGCTCTAAAGGGTTCAGTGGATTTTACTCTTAAGCTATGTCCCATTATGGGGGAGGCTCGAGAAATTGGAAAGCTCTATCCGAACATCAGATTACTCGGGGTGCTCCAGTAAGTTCTTATAGTGCACCACCGACACGAGATTCCTATAATGTCTATTCTAGTTATTAGGCACAAACTCAGTATGAGCAGCCGCGACCACATACGGGATGCTATGAGTGTGGTGATACTAGGCACATCATGAGAGATTGTCCCAGACTTGGGAGAGGCAGATTTCATCAGGGCACTCGGGTTATGGGACCCATTTCAATTACTACTCCACCTACATATCAAGTTAGGGGTGGATGACAGACGGGTAAAGGGCTCGCTAGAGGGGGAGGCCTCACCCGTTGATATACTTGCCATGGTATGGTTGAGGCCGCTACACCAGATGGTCTCGTTACAGGTATAACCTTTATTTTTTATAAAGTAATATTTTCTTAACTCAACTTGGTTATGTATATCGAGCCGAGTCCTCCTATTATGCTCCGCATGTGGGTGAGCTTCCTAATTTTGTGACCCACTTATATTTTATCTCTATTGGGAGATTAGATGATGTTAGACCGTGTCTATTATTTTTATTTTGTACACTACTGAGTGCTATAAGTCCAAAAATGACTTTCTATTACTCACAACAGTGGGGTTTTGTTGTGATCTCAAAATAATTGATTTCAATTTTTTGAATTATATGCCATATTGGTGTGGGGGGTTCATTATGTGTGTGAAAATTGTTTATGGAATTTATTAAAAAAAGAGAGAAAAAGGAAAGAAAGAGAATGGAAAATTTCAGTTGGCACAACGTGTAAAATACTTGTGATTCGGAGTTGAGGATGAAATCCTCATGTTTTTATATAATATAAAATATTTAATCCAGGCTACGAGCCGCGGTGGAAGTTATATAAGGACAAGGTACTTATGGTGAAAAGTTTATGAGTTTAAATTCTCCCTTTGTGAAATTAAATTGTACTATAGTATTAATAAGGAGTCAGGCCTGTTAGGCTTATTTGATAATTCTTTTAGGTGTTTCTGTGCATATCTAGCCATATTCGTGCTGTAATTATTGAGTTTTATTTCACTAGGTGAGTGTCCAAATGGCGTTTTGTGACTCGTTAATTCAGGTAAATAATTATGAGGTCTTCATGCCTCGTGTCTCGTTGTTAGTAAAGTGGAGGTTTAAAATGAGATTTTTGTTAACATGAAGTCAATGGCGATGTTGTAATTGATTATGAACAACTATTAAGACCAGAGATATGGTTATGTGCATACATATGATGTGTTTCATGTCCAGATATCATTATGATAATGCAGTGCTTTGTAATGATGGGATTAGTGTGATTGATATATACATTGTGGTGCTTTGTTGGGTTGTGGATGTGTTGTTAGGAGTTGTTTTGGTGTTATTCTGACAGGTGGATAGGCCCAAATTATAAGGAAGACTCTGCCAAAATTTCTGAAAAATTTGGGAGTTAGTAAAATTTGGGATTGAGATGTGTGAAAGAAGAGATAAGTTATGTTATATTTTTGGGGGCGGACTTTATTCCTCATTCGAGGAATGATCCTAAGTGGGGGAGAATGTAACACCCCAATTTTTATTTGAAGTACTTAAGCGCTATTAAGAAAGTTGATGTGCGCTAATCATATTATTTTGTGTGCACACGAGGACTATTAATATGATGAATATCAATTGGATATGATAATAAGTATAAGAGGCATATTATAAGTGATTTAAGGTCTAAGTAGAGGCCTAAGTCTAATCCAAGTTTGAAAATTACATGATAGACTAAAGTTCCAAATGAGTACGCACCACACCAAACTTTGGATGAGAATATCTACATATATATAAATTTTTATGTGATTAAAAACCTATCACATGAAATATCTTCAAATCTAGTTTCTAACGCTTCAAACCGTTCGTCATTTGGATACTCCTACAAGAAGTTATGATCAAATTACCAAACGTTGGCGGAATTTTACAGTACCGCGCTGCCCCACGCGGCAACCCATGCACTGTGGCTGTGCAAATCCTGTTTTTTTTATAACCCGATCCTATTTTTGGGGGTTATTTGCCCCACTTTATTTGGACAGATTTTTGAACTCTTCTCCACTGTCTCAAGACCACCAACTCCTCTCTTCATCAAGGTAAACAATTCCCATTATCTTGGTGTGTAATTCCATTGTTTCTACACTAGTATTGATGAAATTTACACATAAAATATTTGGATCTTCAAGAAATTTCTTCAAGAACTCAAAAGAGGGTTTTGCAAGGTTTCTTCCAAAAGGTAATCCTACACCCTTAGACTTAAATGTACGAATTTATTATGGGAATATGGGTATGAATTAAGTATTGGAACTCTTAGTATGGTGATTGGAAGCCATAAGTTCCCAGTTTAAATACATAATTATTGTAAAAATTGAAAGGTGATTATTTCATTAAATTTTGTTGGTTAGGTGTGGATGTATGGTCATACATGTGATGTCGGGAGTTATAAATTGTTTAAGAATGAAAGTGGAATAAGTTGTTGGAAAATAGTGGTAGTCAGATGAACTAATTCTATGGTTATGAGATTTAGAGATTTATGCCTATTAGGTGTTTGATAAAATGTCTAAATGACTTAAAGTATAGAAATCTTTCTAATATTAGTGCAATTGTGTTGCATTGTTGTAGATTCAAATTTGGTTATTGTGGTGGACCATCATAGTATTATTAAGGAGCGAATTTCATATTTGAGCCGTTCGGAGGTGGTTTCACTCGCGAAGACCATTTAAAGTATCGGATTAGCTTCGCAAAGTATGTATCTTGCCTAACCTTGTGTGAGAGAAACTACCCCTTAGGCATTGAGTCTTATGTGGAATTTGTGTGATTGAAAATCACGTACGCGAGGTGACGAGTACGTACTTGGTTTATATGTGCAAATTTATATCGGTTAAAATTTGTTGACACCCTTATGTATTAAATTAGAAAATTGTTGGAACTTATTAAATCCCTTATTTGTCATGCCTTATTTCTTGTTTGCCAAGGCTGTTTTTATATGCTAAATTGGTGTAATTGTTACTTGAACTTTTATGTAAATTTCCTGTGTTTGTGATTTGACGTTTCCTGGAAATAATTATATTATGGAGTTTTCCATCTGCAAATAATTAATTAAGATATTGGAACGAGGTGCCATGGAAATATGAAAGTGGTTTGAGACCCGTATTCTTGATTATGAAATGAGGTATCACATGGTGACTTTTATTTGAAAGAATTATTTTCAAAATATTATTTGGAAGAATTATATTTGAAAGATATTTATTTTAAGGAAGCATATTCGAAATATATTTATTGGAAATGATTATATTCTAAAGATTATTATTTGAAAAGCTTATAGGTGAAGGATTTATATTTGAAGGACTTGATTAGTTGGCTGTACTTGTATACATTTGTTGTTGAAAAATATTTATGGTGTTCTTGTTTCCCTGCTGTTTATATCACTGGTTGACTATTGCTTCTATATTGCTATTTGTTTCCTATTATTTTGTATGCTATATTGCACATGTTATTAGACTAGTGAGTTTCTTTGACTGTACCTCGTCTCTACTCCACCGAGGTTAGTCTTGATACTTACTGGGTACTGACTGTGGTGTACTCATACTGTACTTATGCACTTTTTTGTGCAGAGCCAGGTACTGGAGATATTGGACTCGAACAGAGTTAGTGTGCTGATAGCAAGGATTCAAGGTAGGGCTGCTTGGTCATCTTAGTCCCCTGGAGTCTTTCCATTTTATTGTACTGTTAATTATTATTCAAACGGTATTGAGTATTCGATCCTTGAGATCATTTCATGTATTCAGTTGGAGATCGTGACTCAATATTACCAGTCTTGGGAGGTTGTTTATATTTTAGCTGTTGGTTTTGACACTTGTATTAGATTTTAAAAAAGGGCTTGAATTGTTACTATAGTCTCTTACTTAGTCTTAGAGACTAAGTGCCATCACGATGCCTATGGTGGGATTTTGGGTCGTGACAAGTATCCTGGTTAACTCATGCCACATGTGTCACGACCCAAATTTCCCATCCCTAACACGGCATGGCAGCACCTAGTCTCTACGACTAGGTAAGCCTAAACAATTAGAGAAATAACAGGAATGGAAGTAAAAACTCACAAATAACTATAACAAATAATAACATACTGATAGCCATGTCGCTCGGCATGTGCAATAACCAACTCCTCAATAATACACGTTCTTCCCAAAACCCGGAACATCATGAGTCACAAACTACAGAAGGACCTAGTATCTTTATACACCAGAGTCTAAAAAAAGAAGTACAGAAGATAATGGACATAGAAGAGAATAGAGGGGGGACTCCGAGGTCTGCCGACGCGGCATATATACCTTGAAGTCGCCAACTGTCGCTTCTCAATGATGACGTGGCTGGTAAGAAGTCCCTGGATCTGAACACGAAAAATATGTACATAAGAGTAGCATGAGTACACCATAATGGTACGCAGTAAATGCCAAGCCTAACCTCGGTCAAGTAGTGACGAGGTCAGGTCAGGCCCACAGGTATATAATAAACAAAACAGGAGAATGTACAATATGATAAAAGACTGGAATTTAACAAAGGAAAACACAACAAAATAGCAGTACAATACACATGGATAAACAACAGGGGATCTTCCGAGATACCATCATGTAGTCCCAAAGTAAATATATAGGGAGAACTCCCAAGGTACCGCCTTGCAGTCTCAAAAGTAAATGTGCAGGGACAACACCCGAGGAACCTCCTCGTAATCTCAAAAGTAAATATGCAGGGAGAACTTCTGAGGAACCGCCTCATAGTCTCAAAAGTAAACACACAGCTCAAACCGATAAATACAACAGTTAATGTCACGACCCGATTTACCCTCCGAAAGGCATCGTGACGGCACCTAGTCTCTACGACTAGGTAATCCTAATTGCGGAAAATATATTAAATAGAAGCAATAAAATACAGACGGAATAAAGAAAATCTACTAATGAAACATAGCCACTTGGCACGTGCAAAATACAACTTCCCAAAACCCGGAATATCACCTTAGTCACAAGCTCTGTCTCAAAATAGCTCTATACAACGAAGGGAAAAATGAAAAATCTATCTAAGTATGGAGTGGAAGGTGACTCGAAGGACTCTACGAATGCGGCAGAATTACCTTTCGGTCTCCTCGAAACACCCGCTCGGACCCCTAGCCACGAAGCTGAGTGCTGGTACCTGGATCTGCACACGAAAAACATGTGCAGGAAAGGGCATGAGTACACCACAATTAGTACCCAGTAAGTGTCAAGCCTAACCCCAGTCAAGTAGTGACGAGGTCAGGTTAAGGCTCTACTGGATTTTTTTATAATTAAAATAGTTTAAAATAGTACAGAGGAATGTAAATCCTAAGGTAAGGAGTAGAAACAAATAAATCTGAAAAGTAAAAAAGCGATAGGGAGCCCTTGGCTCAGTACAAATATCACACGGTGGAATCTTCCGAGATACGTGCCGTAGTCTCAAATGTAAAGATGCAGTACAGGGGGAAAGCTCCCGGAATACGTCCGTAGTCCCAATTTAAATATGCAGTACAGGGGGAAAGCTCCCCGGAATACGTCCGTAGTCCCAATTTAAATATGAAGTACAGGGGGAAAGCTCCCGGAATACGTCTGTAGTCCCAATTTAAATATGCAATGCAAGGGGAAAGCTCCCGGAATATGTCCGTAGTCCCAATTTAAATATGCAATGCGAATGAATGTCGGATACGGTGTATTTAAATAGATCAGGAAAAGAATCACAGACAAGAACAAGATCAAGACTAACTAACACAGTGCACATTGTATCAAATAGGGAATTTAGGTAAAACAGGTAGGCATGCTTCTTCCTAATCTAACCTACGCAAGTAGCACATTAAACAACGAAAAAGAAGTAAAATGATTTATGGCATGGATAAAAAAATGGAATTAAGCAACAATGGCCCGTGTACGTACTCGTCACCTCACGTACATGGCGCCCATATAACAATAGTATCAAAACAACCTAAGAGGAAGTCCCCCAGCACAGAGTTAGGCAATCCACTTACCTCGACTGTGCTACTCAACTCAAAACCACGCTCTTGCCACGAGTACCCGACTCCGAATGGACCAAATCTATTTAATTCAATTGCATAATGTAAATATTACTTTAAGGAATCAATATAACTAATTAGTTCGAAGCTAATACGCGAAGTTTGGAAAATTTCCCAAAATGTCACCCAGGCCCACGTCTCGGAATCGGGTAAAAATACAAATTCCAGACAACCATTCACTCACGAGTGTAACCATACAAGAATTAGTCTAATCAGATATCAAAATCTTGATCAAAACTCGCAAGCTTGGCTTAAGAAATTTATCCAAATTTTCCCCAATTTTCCACCATAAGTTCGAAGTTAAAGGGTAGATTCAAGTGTATAATCATGGAAATTAGTCTAAACCGAGTAGGAATCACTTACCCAAGTTGCCCAGGTGAAAATCTCTTCAAAAATCGTACTTTCCCGAGCTCTAAATCGTTTTAGAAATTATGAACTTCAAACCCTCGGATTTATTTATAAACAACCCAGGTATTTCGCACCTGCGACTCTTGGACCGCACCTTCGAGAAATCCATCGAAGGTTCGAAAACTCACTAACAGGGCTGGGGCCGCACCTGCGGTCACTGGGCTGCATCTGCGGCTCCGCACCTGTGGAACCAGACCGCACCTGCGAACACTGATTGTCCTTGGCCAAGACCGCACCTGCAAAGCCCTTGCCCGCACCTGCGGATTCCCTTCCGCATGTGTGAAACACCAGAACCAGCAATGTTTCAGCTGGTTTCCTAAGTCCTAATTCACCCCGTTGAGCATCCGAAACATCCTCGAGGCCCCCGGGACCTCAGATCGACTGACCGGGTCATCACATTCTCCCCCTCTTAAGAAAATCGTTCGTCCTCGAACGAGTATAGAGGCATACCTGAAGCTGTGAAAAGATGAGCGTACTGACTGCGCATATCCTGCTCGGTCTCCCAAGTCGCCTCTTCGACCAAATGACCCTCCACTGAACCTTTACCGATGCAATATTCTTTGACATGAGCTTTCTGACCTGTCTATCCAATATAACTACTGGCTCCTCAACATATGATATATCCTTGTCCAACTGGATTGAATTGAAATCCAAAACATGAGTCGGGTCACCTGATACTTTCGGAGCATAGAGACGTGGAATACCGGATCTGCTAGGTTGGGAGGAAAGGCTTGCTCATAAGCAACCTCCCCAACACATCGCAACACCTCAAAAGGACCAATGAATCTCGGACTCAGCTTACCCTTCTTTCCGAACCTCATGACGCCCTTCATAGGTGATACCTAAAGCAAATCCCGATCACCAGCCATCAATTCCAAATCACAAACCTTCCGGTCCGCATAACTCTTCTTCCTGGACTGAGCTGTGCGAAGTCTCTCCTGAATCACCTTCACCTTGTCCAGGGCGTCTTGGACCAAATCTGTACCCAATAATAGGGCCTCGCCCGGCTCAAACCATCCCACTGGGGACCAACACTGTCTACCATACAAAGCCTCATACGACGCCATCTGAATGCTGTACTGGTAGCTGTTATTATAAGCAAACTCTACAAGTGGCAAGTATCGGTCCCATGACCCTCCAAATTACATCACACAGGCATGGAGCATATCCTCAAGAATCTGAATCGTGCGCTCGGACTACCCGTCCGTCTGAGGGTGAAATGATGTACTCAACTCTACCCTGGTGCCTAGCTCCTACTGAACGGCTCTCCAGAACCGTGAAGTGAACTATGTATCTCTGTCTGAAATGATAGATACTGGAATACCGTGGAGGCGAACGATCTCCCTGATATAAATCTCCGCCAACCTCTCGGAGGAGTATCTAGTCAACACCGGAATGAAATGGGCTGACTTGGTCAGCCGATCCACAATCACCCAAATAGCATCTGACTTTTTCAAAGTCCGAGGAAGTCCAACCACAGAGTCCATGGTGATCCGCTCCCACTTCTACTCTGGAAGCTCAATCTGCTGAAGTAACCCTCCTGGCCTCTGATGGTCATATTTGACTTGTTGATAGTTGAGACACTTGGCCACAAACTCCACTATATCCTTTTTCATCCTTCTCCACCAATAATGTTATCTCAGATCATGGTACATCTTCACGGTACTCGGATGAATGGAATACCGCGAGCTATGGGCCTCCTCAAGAATCAACTCCAGAAACCCATCCACATTGGGCACACAGATCCGACCCTGCATCCTCATCACACCGTCATCTCCTATGGTCACATCCCTGGTGTCACCTCGCCGAACCCTGTCCTGAATAACCAGAAGGTGGGGATCATCAACTGGCGCACTCGAATACGGTCATAAAGAGAATACCAAGCCACCAAACAAGCTAAAACCCGGCAAGGCTCTGAAAGATTCAACCTCACAAACTGACTGGCTAAGGACTGAACATCTAAGGATAAGGGCCTCTCAACTGCCGGAAGATATGCCAAACTCCCCAAACTCTCTTCCCGGCGACTCAAGGCATCGACCACCATATTGGCCTTCCCCGGGTGGTATAATATAGTGATATCATAGTCCTTTAGTAACTCCAACCATCTCCGCTGGCGCAAATTGAGGTCCTTCTGCTTGAATAAGTGCTGCAAACTCCGGTGATCTGTAAAAATCTCACATGGAACACCGTACAAATAATGATGCCAGATCTTTAGGGCATGAACAATTGCTGCTAACTCGAGGTCATGAACCGAATAATTCTTCTCATGCACCTTCAACTGCCTGGACGTGTAGGCAATCACCCTACCTTCCTTCATCAATACTGCTCCAAGGCCATTCCTCGAGGCATCACAATAGACAGTGTAGGACCCTGAACCTGTAGGCAACACTAATACCGGGGTCGAAGTCAAAGCTGTCTTGAGCTTCTGAAAGCTCTCTGCACATTCCTCGGTCCACCTGAACAGAGAACCCTTCTGGGTCAGTCTGGTCATAGGTGCTGCAATAGATGAAAACCCCTCTACAAAGCGACGGTAGAACCCTGCCAAGCCAAGGAAACTGCGGATCTCCGTAGCTGATGACGGTCTAGGCCAACTCTGCATCGCTTCCACTTTCTTCAGATCTACTTTGATCCCATCACAAGACACTATGTGGCCCAAGAATGCCACTGAATCAAGCCAGAACTCACACTTGGAGAATTTTGCATACAACCTCTTCTCCCTCAAAGTCTGAAGCACGACCCTCAAGTGGTGTTCATGATCTTCCCATGATTGGGAATACACCAGAATGTCGTCAATAAACACAATGAAGAAGGAATAAAGATAAGGCCGGAACACACTGTGCATCAAATGCATAAAATCTTCTGGGGCATTAGTCATCCTAAATGACATAACAAGAAACTCATAGTGGCCATATCTGGTCCTGAAGGCAGTCTTCGGGATATCCGGCTCTCGAATCTTCAGCTAATGATCGCCAGATCGCAAGTCAATCTTGGAGAATACTCTGGAACCTTGTAGCTGGTCGAATAAATTATCAATGCGAGGCAAAGGATACATGTTCTTCACTGTAACCTTGTTCAACTGCCGATAATCAATACACATACGCGTAGAACCATCCTTTTTCTTCACAAATAATACTGGAGCACCCAAAGGTGATACACTGGGTATGATGAAACCCTTATCAAGCAACTCCTGTAACTGCTCCTTCAACTCCTTCAACTCAGGAGGAGCCATAAGGTAAGGAGGGATAGAAATGGGCTGAGTGTCCGACAACAAATTAATGCCGAAATCAATATCCCTGTCGGGAGGCATACCCGAAAGATCAACTGGGAATACATCAGGAAAGTCCCTCACTACTAGGACTGACTCAACTGGAGGGGTATCAACATTTACATCTACCACATAGGACAAATACGCATCACACCCCTTTTCAACCATCCGCTGAGCCTTAAAAAATGAAATGACCCTGCGGGGAGTATACTCTAAGGTACCTCTCCACTCTAATCTCGGAAATCCTAGCATATCCAGCGTCACAGTCTTAGCGTAAAAATCAAGAATAGAATAATGGGGATACAACTAGTCCATGCCCAAGATATCATCGAAATCTACCATGCTGAGTAATAACAAATCATCCCTTGTCTCAAAACCACTAAGAGAAATCAAACATGACCGATACGCGGTCCACAACTAGAGCGTCTCCCACAAAGGTAGATATATAAATAGGGGAACTCAAAGAATCCCGATATATCCTCAGATGTGGAGCAAAATAAGAGGACACATATGAATACGTAGAGTCTGGATCAAATAATACTGATGCATCCCTATGGAAGACAGGGACAATACCTGTGATGACTGAGTCTGAAACAACAGCCTCAGAACGGGCTGGAAGGGCCTAGTATCTGGCCTGGCATCCCCCTCTAGGGCGACCTCTACCTCCCCGACCCCCACCTCGAGCTGATTGAGGATGCGGAGTAGCAGCTTAGGCTGGAAGAATAGCTGGAGGACCCGACAGAGCATGTGGAGGATGATAAGACTGTGGAGGTTCACCCCTCCTGGCCTTAGGGCAATCTCTAATCACGTGACGAGTGTCACCACACTCAAAACAACCCCTCGGAGGACGCTGCGCTGAGACTGAATAGGAGTTGGCCTGCTGGGCTGGTCGTAAATAGCACCTCAAACTGGAGGCACACTGGATACTGGCAGTGCATAATAGAACTCCTGAGGTCTAGGAGGAGGTGGAATACCGCTGGCTTCTGGAAGGGCTGAATGAACAGAGCGACCCACAAAGCCGCTACCGTAACGTGCTGCTGGTGCACAAGCTCCTGGAAAATGGCCAGTCTCTCGAGACCTCTTGGCCTCCCTCTCCTCTCGGTCCGGGGCAAACATTCCCTCTACTCTCCTGGCAATACTCACTGCCTGCTGATAAGTGATATCCATCTCCAACTCTCTGGACATACTGGTCCGAATACTAGGATGTAGTCCCTCAATGAAGTGGCGAACCCGCTCTCTGACTGCGGAAACCAAGGCTGGTGCATGCCGAGCTAACTCACTGAAACAGACTGCATACTCCGACACAGTCATAGTACCCTGGCGCAACTTCTCGAACTCCGCGCGCCATGTATCCCTGATGCTATGAGGGACATACTCTCGCAAAAACATCTCTAAAAACTGAGTCCAAGTGAGTGAGTCTGCCTCATTCGGACTACTCAGCTCATAGGCCCACCATCACTGATATTCCGCTCACCTCAGCTGGAAAGCGGTGAAAGAAAACCCATTGGTATCCACAATGGCCATAGTGCGGAGAATACAATGACACTCCTCAAGAAATCCTAGAGCGTCATATAAAGCTAGTCCGCTGAAAGTAGGTGGGTGGTACTTCTTGTACCTCTCAAGTCTGAGTTGATCTGCCTCAGAAGCAGCTACCCTGGTCCCATGCTGTACCGGAGCCACTGAGGGCATAGGAATATACTCCGGGGCCTGATCAACCTGGCCCCTCTGCTCAGGAGTGCGGGCTGCGGGAGTTTGTGCCCCTCCCCCGGCCTGAGATGTAGCGGGAGCTATCGGAAGTAGTCCAGCCTGAGCTAGAGTGCTGAACATGCTCATGAACTGAGCTAAAGTCTCCTGTAAGGCTGGAGCAGCAATAGGAACCTCCTGTGCCGGCTCTCCAGCTGGAGCTGTTGTGGGCTCCTCTGTCGCTGCTCTCGCAGGTGCTCGGGCTGCACCGCATAGTAGTCCTCTACCCCGACCCCGGCTTGTGGAGGCTCTAGCAGGGGGCTCGGGTGCCTGTTCGTCGGTCTTCCCAGTACGGTCCTCACCATCTGTGGGAAAGAATAGAATAGAATTCTTAGAATTTTTTATGTCAATAACTCGCACGACAAGGAAATCAAAGAAATATGATTGTTGTTAACAGTTACATAGCCTCCCAAGGATAGATACGGACGTCTCCGCACCGATCCGTGAGACTCTAATAAACCGACTTGTGACTTGTGACTCCTATGAACCTAGACGCTCTGATACCAACTTGTCACGACCCGATTTACACTCCGAAAGGCATCGTGACGACACCTAGTCTCTACGACTAGGTAAGCCTAATTGCGAAAAAGATATTAAAAAGAAGCAATAAAATAAAGACGGAATAAAGCAAATCTACTAATGAAACATCGCCACTTGGCACGTGCAAAATACAACTTCCCAAAACCCGGAATATCACCTTAGTCACAAGCTCTGTCTCAAAATAGCTCTATACAACGTAAGGAATTACATGAAAAATCTATCTAAGTATGGAGTGGAAGGTGACTCGAAGGACTCGTCGACGCGGCAGAATTACCTTTCGGTCTCCTCGAAGCAGACGCTCGGACTCCTAGCCACAAAACTGAGTGTTGGTACCTGGATATGCACACGAAAAACATGAGCATGAAAGGGCATGAGTACACCACAATTGGTACCCAGTAAGTGCCAAGCCTAACCCAGTCAAGTAGTGACGAGGTCAGGTTAAGGCTCTACTGGATTCTTTTATAAGTAAAACAGTTTAAAATAGTACAGAGGAATATAAATCCTAAGGTAAGGAGTAGAAACAAATAAATCTGAAAAGTAAAACAGCGACAGGGAGCCCTTGGCTCGGTACAAATATCACACGGTGGAATCTTCCGGGATACGTCCCGAAGTTCCAAATGTAAAGATGCAGTACAGGGGGAAAGCTCCTGGAATACGTTTGTAGTCCCAATTTAAAAATGCAGTACATGGGAAAAGCTCCTGGAATACGTCTGTAGTCCCCATTTAAATATGAAGTACAAGAGGAAAGCTCCCGAAATATGTCCGTAGTCCCAATTTAAATATGCAATGCAGGGGGAAAGCTCCCGGAATACGTCCGTAGTCCCAATTTAAATATGCAATACGAATGAATGTCGGATACGGTGTATTTAAACAGCTCAGGAAAAGAATCACATACAAGAACAAGATCAAGACTAACTAACACGGTGCACATTGTATCAAATAGGGAATTTAGGTAAAACATGTAGGCATGCTTCTTCCTAATCTAAACTACACAAGTAGCACATTAAACAGTGAAAAGGAGTAAATTGATTTATGGCATGGATAAGAAAAATGGAATTAAGAAACAATGGCCCGTGTACGTACTCGTCACCTCACGTACACGGCGCCCATATAACAAATAGTATCAAAACAACCTAAGGGTAAGTCCCCCAGCACAGAGTTAGGCAAGCCACTTACCTCGACTGCGCTACTCAACTCAAAACCACGCTCTTGCGACAAGTACCCGACTCCAAATGCCCCAAATCTATTCAATTCAATTGCATAATGTAAATATCACTCTAAGGAATCAATATAACTAATTAGTTCGAAGCTAATACGCGAAGTTTGGAAAATTGCCAGAAAAGTCGCCCGAGCCCACGTCTCGGAATCGGGTAAAAGTTACAAATTCCGGATACCCATTCACTCACGAGTCTAACCATACAAGAATTACTCTAATAGGATATCAAAATCTCTATCAAAAATCGCAAGCTTGGCCTAAGAACTTTATCCAAATTTCCCCCAATTTTCACCATAAATTCGAAACTAAAGGGTAGATTCAAGTGTATAATCATGGAAATTAGTCTAAACTGAGTAGGAATCACTTACCCAAATTGCCGAGGTGAAAATCTCTTCAAAAACCGCACTTTCCCGAGCTCTAAATCATTTTAGAAATTATGAACTTCAAACCCTCGGATTTTGTATAAACAGCTCAGGTATTCCACACCTGCGACTCTTGGACCGCACCTGCAGAAAATCCATCGCAGGTGCGAAAACTCACTAACAGGGCTGGGGCCGCACCTGCGGTCACTGGGCCGCATCTGCGGAACCCAGAACGCATTTGCGAACACTGGCTGTCCTTGGCCAAGACCGCACCTACGGAGCCCCTGCTCGCACCTGCGTGTCCGCACCTGCGGCTTCCCTTCCGCAGGTGCGAAACACTAGCACCAACAATGCTTCAGCTAGTTTCCTAAATCCCAATTCACCCCGTTGAGCATCCGAAACATGTCCGAGGCCCTCGGGACCTCAACCAAACTTACCAACCAGTCCTAATACCTAATCCAAACTTAGTCGAGCCTTCAAAACACATCACATAACATCAAAATCACCAATTTTGCGTGGATTCAAGCCTACAAACTTATGAAATTTCCAAAAATCTACAACCAATGCCGAAACACATCAAAACTAGTCTGAATGACCTCAAAATTTACACACATGTCACAAATGACACTACGGACCTATGGCCACGGAATTCCATTCCGAGCCCGATATTAAAATTTCATTTAACGCCGAAATTGCCAAAGTTCTAACTTTCGCCAATTCAAGCATTAATCTACTACAGACCTCGAGAACACATTCCGAACACGCTCCTAACCCCGAAATTACCCAACGGAGATAACGGAGTCGACGGAATTCCATTCCCGATCCGTCTTCACACAGTTCCAACTACGGTCCGATTTCTAAAGCTTAAACTTATATATAGGGACTATGTGTCCAAAAACTCTCCGAATTTCGTAACTAATAATTCCGACAAGTCCCATAAGCAGATATAAAAGTGGGAAAAATAATTATTAGGGGATTGGGGTGCTAACTCTCAGAATGATCGACCGGGTCATCATAGTTAACAACAAGAATTTTACAGTTAAGACTGATAATGATCTAGGAAAATAAGAAAATGAACTAGGCATGCTGCAGGGAGTTCATATAAGCAGTTAAAGCACGTAAAAATGCTATTCTAGGCTAAACAGGGTAACTACACATGCTAGTATAGCTCATTTAAGGAAAAACATGTTATTATTCAGTAAAAGTCGGGTTTTAAAAAAAATAGCCCGTGTACACACTCGTCATCTCACGTACATGGCGCTCACATATCACAACAATACCAAATCTTAAGGGGAGTTACCCCACAAGGTTAGGCAAGCCACTTACCTCGAACCAAGCTCAATCAATCGGTAACAATGCCTTTTTCACGAATATCTGACTCCGAATGGCCTAAATCTAGCCAAAATCAATTACATACCATAAATATAACTATAAGGAACTAATATAATTAATGAAATCAAAGCTAAAGTAAGAAATTAGAAAATCGCCCCAAAACGCCTCCCCGAGCCCACGTCTCGGAATCTGGTAAAAGTTTTTATGAACACTCATTCACTCACGAGTTCACTCGTACCAAAATGATCCAAATCCGATATCAAATCTCAATCAAAACCCAAAATCTTAGTTGAAGAACTTCTTCCCATTTCCCCCCAATTTTCCAACTCAAATCCGAAATTAAAGGTAAAATTAATGATAGATTATTGTGATATAATTAAAAAAAGTGAAGAATCGCTACTCAATTGATGTCTTTGAAAAACCCTCAAAATCTCTTCCAAATCCGAGCTCCCAAACTCAAATTTTGATAAAATGGCCAAGCCCTCGTTTTTGAGATATAAATATGCTGCCGAGGTGAATCCTTCCTCGCGAACGCAGAAGGACCCTCGCGTTCGCAAAACACAAACTTACTTTGTCCCAGAATCCCTTCATAGTGAATGTCATACCCTGGTCGTGAACATGAAGACCACTCAGCTGAACCCTACGCGAACGCGGGATCAACATCGCGAATGCGATGCCCTTCTCGCGCTCACAATGCACTTCCTAACAACCCCTTCGCGAACGCGACCCCCACTTCGTGAAAACAAAGAGAAATCTTCCGCTTGACTCCAGCTCCTCTTCGCGAACACGGAACATCCCTCGCGAACGCGAAGAAGGAAACCATCAACTGGAAAATCAGAAAATCTGCTATCTTTCACAAGTCCAAAATGATCCATTAAGCATATGATACTCAAGCAAACGTACCAACCAATCCTAAAACATCATACGAACTTTGTCGAGCCCTCAAATCACATCAAACAACGCTAAAAATACGAATCACCCTCCAATCCAAACTTAATGAATTTGAAACTTCAAATTTCTATAACCGATGTTGTCACACCCCTTTTTCCCACCCCTATTATGTGGTTGAGTTAGAATAGTTTTTCCAATTGAAGTGACGTTTTGAAAAGGGATTATTTATTATTTAGAGTCGCCACTTGGGATTTAGTTTTGGTGTTCCAAGTTATCTTTTATTTGAATCCCTTATCAAAATAAAGGTTTGACTCCTAATTTATGGTCTACGAAAACAGAAGACTGAGTAATGTTAACCTAAGGGAAGGTGTAAGGTACCACTCGAGTCTCGTGGTTCTAGCATGGTCGCTTTAATGACTAATGTAAAGCTTAAATCAATTTTTGGCTATTCTTGTATTGTATTGGTTATGTTGCCTATTACCACTTAATTAATTATTATATTTTATTAGTTGTTCGGACCCAGATGCGATACGCACACAAGGTATTTCTTTGAAGTTAGATATTAAACCAAGGTACGGATATACACATGGTTAAAACATAATTATTTTGAATTTAAAGGTATGAAGACGTGGAACGCGCACATGATCTTCTTATCACTTAAGCATATCAATCCAGGTTCGGGTACGAACACATGAACTAATATTTAAAATGCGTCTAAAGCTTTTTTAACGTATTTATGAGTTATCTTAATTTTTTGATCATTATTCAATATGAATGAAATAAGCTAGCTTATGTTTATTTTATTTTAGGAAGTGTGCCTAACAGAATATTTTTAGGGCCAAATTGTCTTTACCTTCTTTTTCTTTTTAAAAAAATAAATTCAGCAGCTCATTGAGAAATTAAATTATGCCCAAAACCGATGACCAATCTTTTAATCTTAACTAATAATCCACTTTAACTTGCGGGATAAAACAATGGCTTACTTGCTATCATCATTTTAGACCTAGTCGTTATTTTATTACTAACTATTATTAATAAACAATGATTGAATAAAAACCGGACTCATAACGGATAAGGCATATAACTAAATTAGATCAAATATTAACTAAGAAAAAATATATTGAGATGAAATTAAAGCATAAATATAGTATGTATTAATTAATGTATTAAAGCATAACATATATTAACTAATGTATAGCCAAACGAATATCCATTCAATCTTAGCCTTCAAGCTTACATAAAGCACCAAACACTAATTCATTAACATATGATGAATCAAATTTAAAAAAAATAAATTTAACATCAACAGGAGGCATCCATAAAAGACAAAATAAATTCATTTACATAAATAATAAACAGTGACACATTAAAGAAAGCAAGAGTTAGAGAGGGACCTTTAATGTAATAAACTTCTTCACTGTGTTAAGAAATAATATCGAAATATTGGGTTACAGAGAACTAATGGTAACTAAGCTTGAAAGCAAACATGATAACAAACACAGAGACTCGATCGGCAACCTCGAACCCGACTCCAAAAACTCGACTGAACGTGGGTGGTCTTATACATATGAAACGAAGTTTTGCTCGTCGTCGAATATGGTGCGACGACGACTGTTTTTTGGGGTGGTTTGCTGTTGCGTTTCAGCTACTTTTTGGAGCTGGTTTTTGCTGATTTTGGGAGGTGTTGGAATGGTTAAAGGCTGGTGAAGTTTGGTGGTTTAAATGGTGGTTTATGAACTGTTTTGGGATGAGTTTTATGGTTCTTTCATGGATGAAAAATGGTGAGATGTTGTTGTCTTTTTTTTTTTGAGGAAGAAGGAGCAGCTGTGTTTTTGTTCTTAAAGGAAGAAACTGATGCACATCTTTTGGGTCCTATTGCTCTAGGGTTTTCTTCTATTTTGTTTTCTAAGTCGTTCCCCTCCAAAAATAATGTAAAAAAGAGTGAAAAATCCCCCCTGCCTCCTTTATATGTTCGTTCCCTCCTCTTTTTGTGTGAAGTGAGTTAGTGAGGATTTTGAGGTGTCAGATCGTGTGTATGTATGTGATGTGGGTGTGTGATCATGGGGTAATAGAGGGAAGAAGACGTGTGGAGTGTTGGAAAAAGTCGGAGTTTAGCAAAATTGGGGAAGTAAGCTAAATTAAAAATCTGATTTTTGTCTCTTTTGACGTTAGCTTCACTTCATTTTTTTATTTTTTATTTGAGAAGATAAATTAAATATATAGCTAAGAAAATTAAATAAATATAGAAAAATTAAATATTTACATGTACTTTAAATGATACTAAGAAAAATACCATAACTTATTATAATTCTAATTAAAAGAAATCATATATTATTTGTAAATTTTCTTTATAAATTGAAATAAAACATGTATTCTAAGAATGTTAATATTTATTAGGTAGTTTTTAATTTTCTTCAATAAACTCTACTAAAGGTAAGATAAAAGTTTTAAAATATCACGATAAAACCTATTCTGGACAGTTTTATTATTGAAAAAAAAAATAGAGTTCTTGAGTGGAGTTTTCTTTATTCGAATTTGTTGATGTTTGTTGCTTCCAGTCGCGGTACTCGATTTTCTATTCATCCGTGTGATTTTTCGAAATTGAAGTTGTACTTACAGTGAATTTTCATTAGATCTACTAAAAAGATCTTGCTTATTCAAGGTGAAGTACTACGTTTTCTTGTTTATTCTAGTATTTTTAGTATTTTGAATTAATGTTTTGTCGAAGAACTTGTATGAAATGTGTTAAATTTTATGTTCCAGATTCCTACGTTATGGATCTTATTTTACTAAATCCAATTTGATTGATTTAAGTTGTTTAAGTTATTATATTGAATAGTCGGGTTTATTAGAAAAAGATTTTTAGTTCTATTAAAGAGCATGGGCAAAAATTTCATTAGTTTCTTTTCTTCCAAAAATGTTTGAACCTAAAATATTGATCTTCATTTGTTTCTAGGACTAATTAATATATTTCCCGTGAAACCTATTATTATTATTACTTATTACACCAAATCTTGAATTAGTTCCTAACTCATCTCACTCTCTCACAATTTCTTTTAAACACTCTTTTTATGTCTTGCAACGGTTTTGAATTAATTCATAATTCGTATCTCTTCCTCACTTATTATTATTTTTTTTTTTACTAATAGACATGTCTAGGACTAATAGACATGTCCCTAAGTCCAAAATCACCCAACGAACAGAGCCGACGAAACTCCATTCCGGAGTCGTCTTCACATAGTTCCGACTACAGTCAAAATCCTAAGGCTTAAGCTTCTGTTTGAAAACTAAGTGTCCCAAAATACTCCGAAACCAAAAACAAAACCTCCCGAAAAGTCACATAAGAAGAAATAGATACGGAGAAAGCAGTAAATAGGGGATTAGGGTTATAACTATCAAAACGACCGACCGGGTTGTTACATCCTCCCCTTAAAATAATCGTTCGTCCTCGAACGAGTTTAGAAACATAATTGTTGTGGTGAAAAGATGAGGATAACGGTTGCGCATATCCTGCTCGGTTTACCAAGTCACTTCCTAGATCGACTGACCCCTCCACTAAACCTTCACTGATGCAATGTTCTTTGACCTCAACTTTTGAACCTGTCTGTCCAAAATAGCTACCGGCTCCTCAATATAAGATAGATCCTTGTCCAACTGGACCGAGCTGAAATACAGTACATGAGACGGATCGCCGTGATACTTCCGAAGCATAGAAGTATGAAATATCGGATGAACTCCTGCTAGGCTGGGAGGTAAGGCAAGCTCATAAGCAACCTCCCCAACTCGCCGCAACACCTAAAAGGGACCAATAAACCTTGGGCTCAGCTTGCTCCTCTTTCTGAACCTCATAACGCCCTTCATAGGAGAAACTCCGAGAAAGACCCGCTCTCCAACCATGAATGCAACATCGTGAACCTTCCAGTCCATATAACTCTTATGTCTGGACTGGGCTGTGCGAAGTCTATCCCGAATCACCTTAACCTTCTCCAAGGCATCCTGAACCAAGTCTGTACCTAATAATCTAGCCTCGCCCGGCTCGAACCAACCTACTGGAGACCGACACCGCCTACAATACAGAGCCTCATACGGTGCCATCTGAATGCTGGTATGATAACTGTTAGTGTAGGCAAACTCCACAAGTGGCAAAAACTGATCCCAAGAACCTCCAAACTCCATCACACACGCACGGAGCATATCCTCTAGAATCTGAATAGTGCGCTCGAACTTCCATTTGTTTGAGGGTGAAATGCTGTGCTCAACTCCACCCGAGTACCTAACTCATGTTGTACGGCCCTCTAGAACCGGGATGTGAACTGTGTACCCAAGTCAGAGATGATAGATACCGGCATGCCATGAAGTCTGTCAATCTCTCGGATATAGACTCGAGCTAGCTGCTTGTAAGAATAGGTAGTCATCACAGGAATGAAATGAGCTGACTTGGTCAGCCTATCCACAATCACCCAAACTGCATCAAACTTCCGTCGAGTCAGTGGAAGTCCAACAACGAAATCCATAGTGATCCGCTCCCATTTACACTCCAAAATCTCTAACTTCTAAAGCAATCTACCTGGCTGCTGATGCTAGTACTTCACCTGCTGGCAATTTAGACACCGAGCTACATATACCACTATGTCCTTATTCATTATCCTTCACCAATAATGCTGCTTCAGGTCCTGATACATCTTTGCAGCACCCGAGTGAATAAAGTACCGGGAACTGTGAGCTTCCTGGAGAATCAACTCACGCATACCATCTACAGTGGGCACACATAGCCTGCCCTGCATCCTCAATGCACCATCATCTCCAATAGTGACCTCCTTAGCATTACCGTGCTGAACCGTGTCCTTAAGGAAAAGAAGATGGGGGTCATCATACTTACGCTCCCGGATATTATCATAAAGAGAAGACTGGGAGACTACACAAGCCAAAACTCGACTCGGCTCAGAAATATCCAATCTAACAAACTGGTTGGCCAATGCCTGGACATCCAATGCTACTGGCCTCTCTGCTGCTGGAAAATATGCTAAGCTCCCCAAAATCTCCGCTCGGCAACTCAAGGCATCGACCACCACCTTGGCCTTGCCGAGATGGTACAAAATGGTAATATCATAGTCCTTAAGCAAATTCAACCACCTCCGCTGACGCAAGTTAAGATCCTTTTGCTTGAACAAATGCTAAAAACTCCGGTGATCGGTGTAGATCTCACAAGGGACATCGTATAAATAATGCCTCCAAATCTTCAAGGCATGAAAAATAGCTTCTAACTCAAGGTCGTGGACAAGATAGTTCTTTTCATGCACCTTTAGCTGTCTGGACGTGTAGGCAATCACAATATGGTACTGCATTAACACCGCACTGAGACCAACCCGAGATGCATCACAATATACAGTGTAAGACACCGAAGGTAATAGAAATATTGGGGTTGTAGTCAAAGCTGTCTTGAGCTTCTGAACGCTCTCCTCACACTCCTCTGTCCATCTGAACGGAGCACCCTTCTAGGTCAGCCTGATCATAGGTGCTGCAATAGATGAGAATCCTTCAACAAATCGACAGTAATACCCTGCCAAACTAAGGAAACTCCGGATCTCTGTAGCTGAGGACGGTCTAGGCAAACTCTACACTGCTTCCGCCTTCTTTGAATCCACCTTGATCCCATCACTCAATACTACATGACCCAAGAATGCCACTGAGTCTAGCCAAAATTTACACTTTGAAAATTTTGCATATAGCTTCTTTTCTCTCTAAGTCTGGAGCACAGTCCTCAGGTGCTGCTCATGAGCCTCCCGACTCAGGGAGTACACTAGAATGTCGTCAATAAACACAATGGAGAAAGAGTCAAGATAGGTCCAAAACACATTGTGCATCAAGTGCATAAAAGCTGTTGGGGCATTAGTCATCCCAAATGACATCACAAGGAACTCGTAATGACAATAACGATTCCTGAAGGTAGTCTTCGGGATATCTGGCTCCCGAATCTTCAACTGATGATAGCCTGAACGCAAGTCAATCTTGGAGAACACCCTGGAACCTTGTAAATGATCAAATAGGTCATCAATACGAGGCAATGGATACCTGTTCTTTACTGTAACTCTGTTCAACTAGCGATAATCAATGCACATACGCATAAAATCATCTTTCTTCTTCACAAACAAGACTGGAGCACCCCAAGGTGACACACTGGGCCGGATGAAGCCCTTATGAAGAAACTCCTGTAACTGCTCCTTCAACTCCTTCCACTTAGGAGAATCCATACGATATGGAGGAATAGAAATAGGTTGCCTGCCTGGAAACAAGTCAACGCCAAAGTCAATATCCCTGTCGGGAATCATGTCCAGAAGATCAGCTGGAAATACATCAGGGAAATCCCCCACTATTGGACTGACTCAAGTGTAGGGGTATCAATACTGAAATCTCTCACATAAGCTAGATACGCGCCACATCCTTTCTCAACCATTCGTTAAGCTTTATGAAATGAAATAACTCTACTAGGAGTGTAATCTAAAATGAAATAACTCTGTTGGGATTGTAATCTAAGGTACCCCTCCACTCTAACCGCGGTAAGCCTAGCATAACCAACATCATGGTCTTGGCGTGACAATCAAGAACAACATAATGGGGTGACAACCAGTCTATGCTCAAGATAATATCAAAATCTACCATACTGAGCAATAATAAATCGGCATGGTCTCAAAACCACTAATATCAACCAAACACGATCGATACACACGGTCAATAACAATAGAATCTCCTAAGTGTATAAATACATAAATAGGAGAACTCATAGAATCATGGGATACTCCCAAATACGGAGCAAAATAAGATGACGCATAGGAATAAGTGGAGCATAGATCGAATAGAACCGGCACATCTCTATGATAGACCGGGACAATACCTGTAATGACAGAGTCGGAAGAAACGGCCTCTCTATGATCAGGAAGAGCATAGTATCTAGCCTGGACTCCCCCTCTAGGGAAACCTCTACCTCCCTAACCTCCATCTCGAGATGGTTGAGCATGTGGAGTGGTAGCTGGTGCTGTAATCATAGCCTGAGGACCCTGTGGAGCATGCTATGGCTGAGAAGTTTGTGGAGGTGTGTTGATACCTAATTTTTCCTCAAATTATTTTTAACTTGCATATATACCTTCAAAATCAGGTTTCCATAACAATTGGTATTTTTCTATAATTTTACCATATTTTTATTAATTTATTTTAATTTATCCAGTGTTTTCATTTATAATAATTAATTATAAATTGCATTACAAACGATTTCAGAAAAATTTCTTGACTTAATATATTATTTTTAACCCTATTAGGATTTAATTATTTCACAAATTAGCCAATTAGACATTATTTGGCTATAATTACAATAATTTTGCAATTATTGCCTAATTGTACATTTTATACCATTTTAATCCAATAGTTAGTCATTTTATATTTTAAATATTAGTTAATTACCTTAATTTCACCTGTTTAGACTTATTTTTATTTTTATAATTATTATCTATTTTTATTAATTCTTTATCTATTTAATTCGATATTTAATAATTAGCCCCTTCCTATTTAAAATCTAGCCTAAATCAAATCTGACCCCAACCCAATTGAGACTAGCCCAATACCCAATCCAAATAACCCAATAACCCAAGCCTAATCTCTAAGCCTACCCGACCCAATCCCTACTTTTGATCTGGACCGTTGATTAGTTTTAATCAACGGACCAGATCCGTTCTTTCCTAATTAAATCCCTAACAACTACCCCCCCATTTCATTCACCCACTCATTCATCTCTCTACCTCCCTCTCTCTCTATCTATGGTTCTCTCTAGAACCTTCTCGTCTCCTCCTCTCCAATGGAGTCTGTCCACCTCCTCCGGCCACCTCCCTTGCCGGAAGTTATGTCCTCCCATCATTTCCTGGCCCCTGCTTCACTCCATGCCGATCTGATGATACCTTGAGGCCCTTAGGTGAACCTGGAGCGGTTCAACTCCTACCCATGGTCCCTCATGCCATTTTCCGGCCACCTCCGACCGTTTGAGTAAGATCTGTGACTTCTCCGAGTAAAGCCGGTGACATTTTAAGGTTTTCTTGTTTTCTCTAGGTCCTCTTAAACCCTAACTCCTAATATTCTTCTATTTTTCTTTTAGATCTGTGTATGTTATGAAGCTTTTTACATGTTTCCTTCAAAGAAACCTTCCTATTTCTAAATGTTCCTTTATCTCAAAATAAGGGTTTCATAACCCCTCTTTCAAAACCATTTTTTTACGCTTTTACTATCATTCTATGATTCAACGGTTTATTTGAATTTTTGTTTTCATTTTGACTTATTATGCTGAAAACCCTAAGTTTTCCTAAATTCTGAGTCTATCTTTGACTAATATGTTCGTTTAGGTGTATGAACTCTTATTTCTCATAATTGTTTAAGTTTTTTGTGATTTTACCCTGTTTTGCTCATTAGTGTTTCTGATTATGTTCTCTTTTGATTATATCGTGTTCGTCCCGTTTAATCTCTTTAGTGTTACTGCTTTGTCTCTAAACCTATATGATTTTTTCTACTATAGACACTAGGGTTTTCGACTCTTTAATTCTCCTTGTTTGTTTAAATTTGTGCTAAACCTCGAATCCCTAATTCTTTGTGATTCTTTACCTTTATATGCTTTTGCTTGCCTATTATTTGCCTAATTGATTTTGTTCCTGTTCGAATCCCTGACTCGCTACAACTTTACTTTGTTAGGGTTCCTGATTTATTATTTGCACCCCTGATTCCTTGTGATTTGAAGAACCTTACTAATTTTTTGTGGGATATTCTTCTGACTTCCGACTTTTAACTTATTTCTTACCTTGCTACATGGTTGATTTACTGTTAATTGATCCCTATTTCCTTAATTAAATCTGATGAACCTAGTCTCAATTGCATACTTCTATTGGGTTGAAATTGTTTCCTTACATGGTATACACATGAGAACTTTCCTTATTTTGTTATTTGCCTATTAGCCATTTAATTTGAACCCCTTCAATCAAGGGGTACTCATGTTGATTTCACGCTGTTTGAATATTCCCTTTAGTTTTTCCTTATTTGTACTCACCGTTTGAATAACTCCCTTAATTATGGGATACTTGTGCTGATTTCACTCTCATTGATACTAATTTCCGTAATTGTTAATTGATTTTGATTTTTTACCTTATTTCAACCCAGCTTTCAGAAACTATATATATGTATGCTCTTCTCCCATTTGAAACACGAACACAAATACTGTTTTGAACTCTCTTACACACACACATATTCTCTCTTGTTATTCTTGCTGGTTATTTGCTATTCTCAGTCGGCTGCAAGCCTAGACTGAGTATTATACACTCTATTGGTCTTCACTCTGCACTTATTCTCCTTTAACTGGTATGTTTTCAATTTAACTTAAAGCTTCAAAACAACATGTTTCTTTTGGTATTGCAGTTCTTTCTATTTCTACTATGCTTTTACTTATGGTTCTGTTGTGTACCCTGTAATTAGCATGTCTACTTTCACTTTACTAGTATGATTGTTAAACTGTCCTATCCTCCCTTAGATTCAACATGTTATCTCCCCTAGCACCCCCTCAATCTGATTCTGTTAGTTTCTGGCTTGAACCTCTTTATGAAGAAACTGTTTCTGTGGTTGTTAAGTTCTGTAATACCTTAGTACTTCTCTTGTGCTAACTTGTATGCAAATCTATACCTATGTGTGTCTTATTTGTCCCCAACTCCCTTCTTCCCTGTTTGTGTATGTTGAAATGACTCTGTTCTTGCTCTGTGTTTGTTTTTTTAGTTGTTACTCTGATTGTTCTGTCCCCTTCCCTTTCAAACTGTTAGAATGAAAACTTCTGTTGTTTCTTTTCTAAACTTATTTCAAAAGCTATTTTCAGAAACTGTTTTTCAACTCAACTCTCTCAAAACTATGTCAAGCACTCTCACTTATACTCTTAGAAGTCTAGGTTCTGCCCCTTTAATGTGTGACTGCTTTGGGATCCCTATGAGATCCCTCTGAACTCTAACACATTAGAGCTGGCCCTTACACACTGCACTTACTCAGTATGGTTATGGAATCTGGGTGTGAGTACTGCCCGTGATCTTTTGAGATCCTTAGGGAACTCTGACACACCTGGATTATATGAAAGGCTGTGAACATCAGTGGCATTGGGAAATTCTGGAGATTTTGGGCCTATCAGTAGGCTCCCTATAGTATAAATTCTTCTTTTTCATTATTCAGTTATGTAATTCATGCAAATGGCCTGTAATAATTGTGTAAACAACTCCTTGGGGATGGATAGTGAAAAAGGAGTAAATATGCATGTTATAGCTATTAAAGGGTAAAAGACATGCTATTAGGTTTTATTCCCTATTTGCGCAATAGAAACCATGCTTAGGACTCATATGTGCAAGATCATGCATTAGAGACCATGTTCCCTAGGTCATACACGTACTGTTTTTAGCATCTATTGGCATCTCATTTTGAAAGTCCTGTGCTAAAATGTGCTAATAACCAGTAGTTTACAATCATGCTCTACGCTTCCATGTACACTTAGAGATCCTGTTTAAGATAAACAACACTAATAAACCTGTCATGTTTACATCTCCTGAACCATGTTTAAATAATGCAATATTTGTGCATTTAGAGATCATGTTTAGGCTTCTGATTCTGCATCATTCTGCATATCTGTGCACTACATACCATGCCCTTAGGATTGCATCTTACTCGCTTAAATACACCTACTGATGCATGAAAAGGAATAAAATAACTTCACTCAATTCTCGCAATCAACTGGTAATAATCCTGAGTTCTGAACACTTAGAACAGTATGCTTAGGTGATTCAATTCCAAACAGTCTTCCTCTAAAGTAATTCTGGTAACTAGTATGCTTTCTCACACTTAGGCAAGCCTTAGGTGATTAAATGGTTTAAGAGTGGGAATCCTCTTCTTTTGTGTGTACTGCTTAATCCTCAAACAGGTTTTAAAAAATATCAGTAGGCAAACTGATGAGGCGTTTTTGTATTATACAACAAATCTGCTTCTCTGTTATATATTCTGAATTCACCTAGATATCATGCCTTAGGATTCTGAAACTGAATGTTGCCCTTAACTGTGTTTGAGTCGTGCTGCCTATTTGCATTAGCTGTGGAGGTATACTTGGGCCTTTTCTCTGCTTTTTCTGTGTTTCCCCCTAATTGCAGTCCTACAGGTTCTTATCTGTCGTCTTAGAATTTTTACCTTTAAAACCTGAGGGTTTTCCTAGCACCTCCCTTATAGGATAAAAGTCCTAAATCCCTCTGGGACTGATAGGAAGGGACGGGTAACAACATGCAATAGAGTTCGTGACCAACACACACTTTAATTACTTTCACGGGGTGGGAAAGGGTAGAATATTGATATGATGACCGATGCGCTAATACCACGTGTAGCCCCTCTCCGAGGAGTGTCATACCGGGTATTGCATTGATGTGATCCATATTACTATAAACCTAGGATACCCTTTATATGCTTAGATCGTAATCCTTTCAAAATCTAACCTTCTTTACTATTTTCAAACATCTGCATGCTTAAGACTTAAATCCCCTCTTATTTGAGCCTTTATTTTCTTGTTTGATAAGCCGTACAAATTCACAAAAGCTGTTTAGCCGGGAACCACACTTGTGGATCCTGAGGGGTGCCTAACACCTTCCCCTTAGGATAATTTCAAGCCCTTACCCTATCTCTGGTTAACAACGTAGTTGTAAATGAACCCCTTTGGTGTCCTAATGCACCTTTAAAAATCGTTAGGTGACGAGTCTGAAAAACACAAACCCCTTTCCCAAAAGGAAAGGGTTGTCTCAACCGAATGTCATAAACTCGATCTCCGCGAGGAAAGAGAGGGCGCGACAGCATGGCGACTCTAGTGGGGACTTTCAGGCTTTTACCATTTTCAAATTGCTTTGTGAATTTTTACCTCTTCCCATTTCCCTTATTTGCAATTACTTGTTTATTTCTTTAAGCATTTATTTTTCTTCAAAAGTAACTGACATGTTTTTCTGTTTCCTTCCTTTGTAACCGATTTTAAATCATCACTGCTGTATTTACTTCTTTCATAACGTGCAAATACATGTCTACATGTTTTACTGTTTATTGCATAATCATGATTCAACATCATAATCCACTCGTGCCAAACAAAATACTATAGCAACGCTTGATGAGTGGTTGCACTCTTCCTATATTATTACCCCCTAAATTCTAAAAGGCTTATTTGCGGTAAAACTAGTCGATCATCGGTGTAGTCGACGGTTCCGTGCCTTTCCCCCTTGAGTTGTCCGCTCGAGGGTACCAGTCCAAAACCCCATAGAAACTTTACTCCGTTATGTTGTTTCATGCATCATGGTCAAACCTAGCCAGGCTAAAGTGCGGTCCACACGATAGCTTTTAAGATTGCCTTATCCAAAAGTCCACTGGGTTTCCCTAAACCCAAAGGTACATCATCATGTTCTGTGCATGTATTTGGAGAAATAAATGCTTTATGCTAATTGTTGATGCTAAATAGTCGAGTCTGGTGGGGGTAAGGGCCTAACCTTGTTTGCCTTGCAGAAAAATGAGGCACGATGTCCCAGATTCAGCATGGTCTCCAATATCCATCCAAGATTGCTAAGTTGGTGGGAAGATTTACATTCTAGTGAAAAAAATCTCGTCAAAAAATACTTGGGCAATCTACCATCTCTCCTAGAAATCCAGCCTAACAACATGATAATAGAGGCTGCTACCCTGTTCTGGGATTGTGAAAGGTCCGAGTTCCGCTTTGGGGACATTAAAATGACATCTTTGCTGGAGGAAATAGGAGGACTGGCTGGCCTAGTATGGGAAACCCCGAGGTTGCTAATGCCTGAGAACCGCATAGGCAAAGGTTTCCTCAAAATGATGGGCCTAAAGTAGAATGCAAAACTAGTATGCTTAAAGAAGTCATACATCCCTTTTGACTACTTGTACGAAAGGTACAGTCACAACAAATCATACCGTACCTACCAGGACGAGTTTGCCGTCACATCCTTGGGACACATCCATCGTAGAGTATTCGTCTTCATGTTTTGCTTCTTGGGTTTGATTGTGTTTCCAATAAAGAAGGAGAGAATCCATACTAGAATGGCCATGGTAACCAAGACACTAATGGAAGGAATTGGTGGGAAAAACTTCAGCATTGTGCCCATGATCATTGCAGACATATATCAAGCCTTGGAAAAGTGTCAACAAGGGGAAAGACTCTTCGAAGGCTGCAATCTACTACTTCAGCTTTGGCTCATGGAGCATCTCCAAGAAGGCGAATACCGACAAGAAATTCATCGAAGAGTTTGGGATGACCACATCACTTTCCACCATCCAAAGCGAATAAATTACATCCCCGACATGTTTGCTCAGCCTAATAACACCAAAGGATGGGTCGAGCTCTTTGATAATCTGACTGAAGAACAGGTTCAGTGGATGTTCGAGTGGTTTCCGACAGAGGAGTTCATCGCCCGTTCCAGAGATGCACCGTTCCTAATACTAATTGGTCTAAGAGGAATATACCCTTACGTACCTCTTCGAGTTATGAGGCAAGAGGGTAGGAAGCAAGTCATACCTAGGGCCGACAAGATGAGTCATCTTCGGGCTGACTTCCAAAATGACGATAGTCGTCACAAGTGCCAAGCCCAACACATGTGGCACTCCAAGATTGTAATGGAGAATGACACCATCGAGCCAGGAAGATATCATACCGGTTGTACCCCTTTCTATCCTGGTTGGTTGGCAGAAAATTGGGGTGGTTTGAGCGAGCTAGGGTTCGTTCAGGGCCACAAGGTTATAGATGAAAAGGCTGAGGCACAAGTCAAATACACCCATCTGCGCAAGAGGATCCGTGAGTGTGAGGATGAGCACCGCGAAATACATGATTCTACCAAGAAACTTATTGAGGAATGGAAAGATATGGCTATCAGCACCAACAAAAGGTTAGGGTATTTGGAGCGAGGCATAGTGGAGCCGGAGGAAAAATTTCTCAAAAGACCGAAGGAGGACATCTAGCCAGAGCATACCTGTTGCTGGGACTTCATGAGTTGGGGAAAATGTACGAGTGAAGCAAGAATGCCGAGTCTGCGGAAGGTTCTTCTGGGACCAAATAGATAGGAATGTCTTTCTTTTACTTTATCAATGTAATAAGGCCAATGGCCATTAGTGACCTTTACTTCTTGTTTATTTAGTGTCGTTTTGGGATTCGTCTATTTTCTTATCAATAAATAAGACATTTAGTGTCTTACATTCTCCAAATCAATTTGTCGCTAGGCCTACCTCGGGCACAAAAGAGGTCCCCAAATTAGGACGCGCTTTACATTCCCACACTATGTGTTTAAATACCGCAATACTTTTCATAATCCTCACTGAATTGAATACCTTTTGTTTTTGTTTTCCTCTTTATTTATTTATTTATTTATTCCCCTTCCCAAAGGTTAGTTCGTGCACTCTGGCATCATCACCCCATCTTACAAGATCCAGGGGCCCTCCACCCTTTCCTCCTCTTAGTCCTCCCAAAGGCAAGAACAAAGGCAAAAAGAAAATGGAAGATTTAGGCAACATCACAAATGAGAATGTGGTTGAACGGGTAGAGGCCACTGATGGCCAGGTTATTCAGATTCAGAATGAAACTGTGTCGCAGCTGGAATAGAAGTTGTCAAAGTTTCAAGAAGAGCTTGATCAAGTTCGGAATCTGGCAAACCTGTCATTCTCCCTCAACATCCCAGACGTCAACATCCAGAATCCTACACCTCCTCAAAACATCCCAAAGCAGCAAAATCATCTTGCAACTCATCATCACACCACCCCACCAAAGAACCAAACTCTTCCAGCACAATGCAATGCCTGCCATACTCCAAATAACACTCCACTGCTTATCCCAGAACCTCAGAACTCCACAAATGATCATTTCCACACTCATGAGCCCACCATAAAAATCTCATCTATGTGGAGACCATGCCACACTCCACTCCCCCTATCACATATGTATTGGTAAAAAAAAGAGTTTCACACATATGATAATTTTTGATGACTCAGCCGACTACGTAGACCAAGGAAAACATGGCAGCTGGACATGATTCTATAAAGAGGTGCGAAGCAAAGAGACACGACTCAATAAACCTATGGAGTAATCAGCTACGAGAAACTCAACTTGATTGAGACAAGGAAGAGACACGGCCAGAATGAATCCAGACAAAGCTACGGGCATATTCAGAGACCCTCAATTAATGACTCACGCGTTACACAACCTTCATGCAACAATTACGGTCATTATATGTAACGTCCCATTAATGTAATAATTAGTCATTAATGAGCGATCATTGTAAGAGGTAGACGTTGTACCAAGATATTCCCTATATAAGGGAATAAAATATAACTTGTAAGGGGATCTGAACTACAAATACAATATATTCTTACTTTTATGTGCATCATATTATTGTCTATTTACTTACTCCTTTTTATTTATTATTATTTCCTAGATTATCAGAAACCCGTGTTCATCCTAAAAATAGCTTTGGTCAAAGGATCTAATTCTTTGGTTAAACAAATTGGTTCCGTTACCGGGACCTCTGGTAATCTTTGTTTCCTTTTCAAGAGATATCCTCTGAACTATGTCGAACTCCAACGACAACAACCAACGGAGAAATGGAACCCCGGTTCCATCACCTTTAGGAACCCCACGTGGTTCAAGGGAACAATCCCCAGAAAGATCCAATAACAACAACGATAATAATGATCAAACGGTAGAACAAGATCGGGTAAAGCAAATGATTGCAGAGTATGTGGCCAAGCTTTGCAAGAATTTGCAAGAGGATTACCAGCGGCATCACCTGCATCACTGACACCACCTCCCAATAATACTATCACCGTGGAAAATCCTCAGTCTGGGTTGGTAAACTCAGCAACGGATGACACTCCTAATGAATCTCTCAAAGCGAGACCAGGTATGACTAATAACTCTGAATTACCAAATTTACTACTAACCTTGCAGAAACAGGTGAAGGAACAAAATGATCGAATCGAGAAAATTCCTGGAGTAACACCTGTTATCAAAGGCATTGATGTTAATAGATATTCTCAACAACCTTGGAAACCAAGCGCAACACCCTTGCCTATACCCAAGAAGTTTAAAATGCCTGACGTTCCTAAGTATGATGGAACGACTGACCCATGCGACCACGTGACTTCTTTTACCACCGGAGTAAAGGGCAACGACTTAACAAAACAAGATATTGAATCAGTCCTTGTCAAAAAATTTGGAGAAACGCTTACCAAAGGAGCCCTAACCTGGTATTCTCTTCTCCCTGAAAATTCTATCGATTCTTTTGCTGAGCTTGCAGATTCTTTCATAAAAGCATACTCCGGTGCGCAAAGAGTCGAGAAAAGAATGGTGGACATATTTAAAGTAAATCAAGGAGACACAGAACTACTCCGTGAATTTGTAGAATGGTTCCAACGAGAAAGAATGCAACTACCAAGGGTGCCTGATAATTGGGCAGCCATGACATTTGCAAGTAATCTAAATTACAAAAGCTCAGAAGCCACGAGGAGACTCAAAGAAAGCTTGAGAGAATTCCCAGCTACAACGTGGAACAATGTTTATAACAGGTACAGTACTAAACTTCGAATAGAAGAAGATACCATTGCTCGTTCGAAAGATGAAGATCATACCAGATCCAGACGTTCTGAATCAGATAGCAAATCAGGTAAAAATAGGTACGATCCTTACTTGGGACCATTGGGGACGTAAAACTCGTCCCAGGTTCGAAAACACCAGGTCAGATTATAGACAACCAAGCAGAGATGCGGGCTCGTCCTCATCTAGATCCAGAAAGGATCGAGATGAACGACCTAGAGGTAATGCACGAATTGGGGATCACACCTTTAATGTAAGTACCCCTGAACTTGTTTCAATATTAAGAAATATGGGTGATAAGGTTCGATGGCCCAAAGAAATGCGGTCAAACCCAACTAAAAGGAATCCAGATTTCCGGTATGAATTCCATAATGATCATAGACATAAGACTGTATATTGCAGGTTTTTACAAGGTGAAATAGAATAATTATTGAAACAAGGCTATTTAACAGAATTATTTAGTGATAAAGTTAAACATGCATACATGAAGAACAGGTCGGAGCCCCCAAAGCCTCCATCTCCAAAAAGAACCGTCAACGTGATACATGGAGGAGAGGAAGTAAATGGAATAGTTTACAAATTAGCCTCGAAGGTCACAGTTACATACGGAAAGCGGGTTCGAGAAAATCCAGACGTAGATGATATAACATTTGATGATGCAGATTTCGACGGACGAATGCTCCCCTATAAAGATGCTCTGGTAATATCCTTACTCATTCATGACACTAACATTAAAAGAGTGTTGATTGATCAGTAGTTCAGTCAACATTATCTTGCTAAGAGTCGTGGAAGAAATGCTCTTGGGAAATCAGGTGATCCCAAAGGCACGAGCCATATCAGGGTTTGACAACTCTACAGTGATAACCAAAGGAGAAATCTAACTTAGCACTTATGCCGAGGGAGTAATTTAAAACACCAAATTCCAAGTCGTTGATACTGACATGGCTTATAACGTAATCATGGTAAGGCCCTGGATCCACAACATAAAAGCAGTACCATCTACCTTGCATCAGGTAATAAAATTCCCTTCAGAATGGGGAATTAGACAGATTAGAGGAGATCAACAAATCTCTAGAAATATAAATTCTGTGGTGCATTATAACAAAAAAGTAGAGACGGAAGAATCAGAAGATATGGAAATCTCCCAGGTAGATGTTACCGGCCAAACAGGTACAGAAAAAACCATTGACCAAATAGGTACAAAAGAAGTAAGTGTTCAAACAAATACGGAAGAAGATATTCACAAAAAGGTGAATCAAGTCACCACGGAAGATAAACTGGACCACACTAATGTAGATTCTAGACCGGAATTCATTCATGAACCGGAGGAAGAGGAGCACATCAAAACAACTACGGAAGATCTCGAAGCTGTTCCATTGTTTGAACAAAAACCTGAACAGAAAGTGTATGTAGGCACGAGGCTGAGCCCCGGTCGAAGAGGTAAGTTAATTAATTATTTAAAGGCTAACACATATTGCTTTGCATGGTCCCACTCAGATATGACAGGTGTCCACCAGAAGTGATGACTCATAAACTAAATGAAGATCCATCCTTCGTACCTGTTAAGTAGAAGAAAAGAAAGCAAAGACCATTCAATAACCAAGTGATTAACGAAGAGGTACAGAAACTCTTGAAAATTGGTTCGATACGAGAGGTAACATACCCTAGACTGGCTAGCTAACACTGTGGTAGTACCTAAAAATAATAGAAAATGGAGAGTATGCGTAGATTATACTGACTTAAATAAAGCATGCCCCAAAGATTCATTCCCGTTACCACATATAGATCAAATGATTGATGCCACCGCAGGTTATGAATTGTTAAGCTTTCTAGATGCGTATTCTGGCTATAATCAGATTAAAATGGATCCCTTGGACGAGGAAAAAACCTCTTTTATTACAAACAGGGGGACTTACTGTTATAAAGTCATGCCTTTTGGCTTAAAAAACGCTGGGGCCACCTATCAAAGGCTAGTGACCAAGATGTTCCAGGAACATTTGGGAAAAATGATGGAAGTTTACATCGATGACATGCTGGTAAAATCAACACGGGAAGAAGACCATTTCCAGTACCTCTCTATTACCTTTGACATTTTACGCAGGTATAATATGAAGCTGAATCCTGAAAAATGCGCTTTTGGCGTAGAATCAGTTAAATTCTTGGGTTTCCTTGTATCAAACAGGGGAATATAGGTAAATCCTGATCAAATTAAAGCTATAGAAGAAATACCTGATGTACTTATAAACATAAAATAAGTTCAAAGACTAACGGGAATAATTGCAGCCTTAGGAAGATTTATTTCCAAATCTTCCGAGAAAAGTTCTAAATTCTTTGCAGTTCTCAAAAAGAAAAATCGGTTCGAATGGACTGAATAATGTCAACAGGATCTCAAAGACCTAAATTCTTATCTATCAAAATCTCCGTTGCTGTCAAAGCCAAAGGAGGGGGAGAGACTGTACGTCTACCTTGCCGTCTCGGAAATTGTTGTAAGTGCAGTATTGGTAAGGAAGCTGGAAAGGTTCTTAAACTAGTAGCTCAACCACTACTGTCGTCCAACTTTTATTAAAGGTAAAAAATCTTCTATTTATTATGTAAGCAAGACATTACTAGATGCTGAAACTAGATATCCACATCTAGAAAAGTTAGCCTTAGCTCTAATCATGGCATCTAAAAAATTAAGGCCATACTTTCAATGTCATCGAATCACAGTTGTGACCTCGCATCCATTAAGAAACATACTGCATAAACAAGAACTATCAGGAAGATTAGCCAAGTGGGACATATAATTAAGTGAGCATGAAATAATATATCAGCCTAAGACTGCAATCAAGTCTCAGAGCTTAGCTGATTTTGTCGTTGACTTTAGTAATAACATTGTCCCTGAAGTGGAAAAAGTGTTACAACTCTTTAACGGTGCTAATCCTGGTCTATGGACCCTATTTACCGATGGTTCTTCCAATATAAAAGGTGCTGGCTTAGGCATAGTGTTAATATCACCCATGGGTGAAAAGACACAACAAGCTATCAAATGTTATCCTATAACTAACAATGAAGCAGAGTACGAAGCTGTCATTGCAGGACTAGAACTCACACGAGAACTTTCAATCAAGCAAATCGTAAAAAAAAATGACTCCCGATTAGTAGTAAATCAGATGCAGGGGACTTACATCGCTCGAGAGACTCGGATGCAACAATATCTGGAAAAGGCACGAGAGCTCGTGAGACAATTCAAAACATGGAAGGTAATATAAATACTTAGAGAAGAAAATGCAGAAGCAGATGCGTTAGCTAACCTTGAAGTAGTCATGGAAGTAACAAACGAAGACAATGCAATTTTCGTTCATCTATTCCATTCAGCGATCGATCAGGACAAAAATTAGGTAACTTTCAACAATTTAACCTGGGATAGGAGAAACGAAATCTTAAATTTTTTGCAGAATTGCACCGTACCTGAAGACAAGAAAACAGCTCAAGCACTTCGCCACAAATCTGCACGGTACTGCCTTATTCGCAACTCATTATATTGCAAGATGTTTGGAGGCCCCTAGAAAAATGCCTCGGACCTAACCAAACGGAGTTCGTGATGAAAGAAGTCCACGAAGGACACTGTGGAAATCACTCAGGGGCGAGATCCTTGGTAAAAACCCTAATCAGAGATAGGTACTATTGGCCTAAGATAGAAGAAGAGGCCGAGAACTTCGTATCCAAGTGCGACAGATGCCAAAGGTTTGACAATAACATGCATCGATCAGTGAAATTATTGCATCCAATAATATCCTCATGGTCCTACATGAAATGGGGTATGGACATAGTGGGACCTCTTCCCACAGCTAAAGGACAGGTACGTTTTTTGCTCGTGCTAACCGACTATTTTACAAAATGGGTAGAGGAAGAAGCGTTCAAACAAGTGCGAGAAAAGGAAGTTAAAAGCTTCTTATGGCAAAACATAATATGACTCTTTGGGATACCAAAGGAGATCGTGTGTGATAATGGCCGACAATTCATAGGCTCGCAAATCACATAATTCTTTGAAAGCTAGCAACTCAAACGGATCACTTCAACGCCATACCACCCAGTGGCTAATGGTAAAGCTGAGTCAACGAATAAAGTCATCATCAAAAATCTAAAGAAGCGGCTAGATAAAGCCAAAGGAAACTGGCGTGATGAGTTACCAGCGGTACTATGGGCATACAGAACAACTTCAAAAATAGCCACGGGAGAAACTCCGTTCGCACTTGTCTATGGCTCAGAAGCCTTAATACATATGGAGACTGGAGAACCAAGCATAAGGTTTACAACAGCCACGGAGGAAGCAAACGACGACGAATTGAGGACCAATCTGGACCTGCTCGAGCCACGAAGAGAAGCAGCACTAATACGGATGACAGCTCAAAAAAAATCATAGTGCGTTATTACAACCATAAAGCTCATACAGGTACTTTTGGATTGGGGACTTCGTCCTTAAAAAAGTCTTTCAATCAACGAAAGAAGCAGGTGCTGTAAAGCTAAGTCCAAACTGGGAAGGACCCTACAAAATCCGAGGCATAGCTGGGAAGGGCACCTACGAGCTGGAAGCTATGGACGACAGAATCCTACCAACAAGTTGGAATTTCATCCACTTGAAGAAGTACTACTTCTAAGGAAAAGAAGTACCCCCGGTCAGGAATCACACGTTCGATTTTATTTTGAAAATTTAAAATTTTAGTAACCTTTTTAGATGATAGGCATAAAGCTAACCCATCACCAGATGATGATATTAGACCTGCAAAGACGCGAGGAAGTAACTGAATTCCCGGTCTAGGGTTACACTTTCTGATGGATGCTTTAAAGGGTTAAGCAGTCATCATCTAAAAACTATATACCTTCGAGTCCCGCATGTTTTTCCTTTTCAGGAAAAGGACCACAAGGAAAGAATAGTCAAGTGCTCGAGATTTCATTCTTCAAAGCTCAAACACTTGGGGGACTATACAGTGTGGAAGGATAAGACAAAGCAAAGAAGACTATCAAAAAGTCAAAACTTGAGCGTAAAGATCCATCTACCCAACAAGTCAAGTGATACGAGCAGAATCGAAAGAGCCGAAGACTCAAATACAAAGCCTGATCCAAAAAACCTTCGAACATGTTCAGGTTGAAAGGAAAAATATTAGCTACGAGGGAGAATAGCACATCTTTGTACTTATTCAAAAGAAAACTGTTGTAACCAAAAACAGTTATGGATAAAAGATCATCATCATTGTACTCATTCAAAAACTGTTGTAACTAAAAACAATTACGGAATCTTTGTACTCACATGTAAAACTGTTATCAAATAAAATAGTTACAGATGAAAAAGCATTTCCTCGTGATCATTGAAAACTGTTACGAACGAAAAATAGTTGTTTTCTTGTATTAACTCGAAAATACTGTTACATACAAAAAATAGTTACGAAATACAAGTGTACATCAAATCTGTTAAAAGAAAACAGTTGCAACACGAGTTTTAGACGATAATAGAACACATGTAAAATGTTGTGGAATTTCAAACAAAAGACTTTCCTCAGAATCATTCTTAAACATGTGAAAAATTCCTATCACTCTATTGCATTATTACACCATTATGAAGTTGAGACGTCTTCTTCATTAATTGTCGATCAAAAAGGTCCCTCTTTCATAAATTTTGCCTACTACAAAAAGGCACACATTTTATATGATACCGTGCCTATTACGAAAAGGTACGAGTAATCTAAGGTATTCTATATGCAAAACTCAGAGGTAAAACTAAAACGTCAAAAAATAAAGCATGCAAAAGACTTAAAGAGTAGAACAGAGACTCAGTAACAAAAGTCATATTTTGCATTGATATGATCAAACGACTAAGTAGAAACTAAGTATTAAATTTATACTTAGCCGTATATATTGTATTTACATTAAGTTTCCCCTAAGTTGTCAGTTGGGGACTTTAAAAGATCTAAACTTACCCCCGATGGAGCTGGGGGTAACCACCAATCAAATAAAAAAAAGAAGGGGAACCAACATCTTAATTTTGTTTAGAAGGGGGATCAACTTCTTCGCCGACAGAGGAAGCAGGTGCAGCTGGAGACGAGGGGACTTGAGCAGCAAGAGCCTCACCTTCGGGTGAAGATACATTCTGAACTTGTTGAGCTTTCTCCATGGCTTCTTTGATTTTAGCTATTTTAGCGTTATGGTCGAAACCCTCTTGAATCATTTCCTTCAATCTGTCAAGGAGAGAATTCATATACGCCCAACTGACATCGACAACTGCCTCCTCCTCAAGATCTTGGTAATCATTTTCCCATATTATAATCTCAGCTCTCAGCCCGTCCCTCTCAGCCTCAATAGCATCTTTGGTGACCCTTAAGGGTGCAATAGACCTCTCCAAGAATTGAATTTTGTCCAAGGCATTGCGAAGATCCTCTTGGGTCTGGGTCAGAGACTGCACAAGCTCGCCTGAATACTCTTCTTTCTGCTCCAGCAAGGCTTTTAAACTCCTAGCTTCTTCTAAGGCACGAGACAACTGCTCGGCAAATGAAGACTCAAGAATGCTCTTGTTTTTGTCCGCCTGGTGAAGAAGCCTTCTCCACTGCCAACTCTGCTTCCATGACTCTCATCTGCCGCTCCAAGGTACATTTTTCTTCCTCTAAGGCCTCCATGTCGAGCCTTAAGAATTCATATTACCCCTTCCAGTTATCAACTTCAGCACGCCACTCTTTTATTTCTTGCTTCATGTTAGAAACCCTCTTCATGAGCTCCATGCCTATAAGATTGATCTACAAAAAGGAAATCAGTTAAATACGAAAATTACATGTACGAGCATGAAATGAAAAAGAATATACTTTACCTTCAAAGATGTATGCAAGACCTCATTAGCCCAGGTAAGAGAACTGTGATATCCAGTTTGGTCCTCTCTGTTGGGCCTATCAAGGGCTTCAGCCACACATCAGGCTGACCAGATTTCTTAAAAAGACTCCCACCAGCTGGAACCTCTATTAGAACTTGCCGCATCTCGCTGCTGGAAGACCCTACTTCTCTGACAGAAGGCACGTAAGCAGGAAGAGATGTACAAGCCACGGGCACGAAAGTCTGGGGATCTGAGAAGCCACGGGCAAAGTAGTAACAAGATCAGTAATATCCAAGGGAGCGGAGGAGGTAATAGGAGCAGATGAAGGAACTTCTCTAAAAGAAGGAGGAAGAACGGCCAAGGGAGCTTCGTTAACATCAGGGCCGAAGCCTTCACGAAATAGATGATCCACAGAATCATGCACAAGAGAGATAGAGAAGCATCCTCAGAGGAAGAAGGTATAACATCAGGCACGGAAGACACTGCCACGGGTGTAGACTCATCGTCTAAAATCACCCTCCTTCTACGTGAACTGTGCACCAAGGTGTCCTCATCATATTCTTCTTCTTCTTCTTCTTCTAAGGCCCTAGACCCACAAACCTTCCTCTTCGAAGAAGAAGAACCAGCAATAATTTCCTGGGCCTGAGCCAGGGACATTTTGGAAACAGACACAGCAGACACTCCACAGATAGGAAACCTTATAAAAAATAAAGGGTTAAAATGGGAATGAGATTCGAGCAAGGAAAGAAATGAAAACAAAAGCTTCACTTACCGTGGGTTTTCACTTTCCAACCGTACTTCCTGGAGAAGTAGTTCCAAGACCTTTCTTCCAACGGAGTAATCGACAGCAAATTTTCTACCCAACCACGAATACTAGAGACATTCTCAACAGTACCCATGATTGCTGAAAGAAGAAAAAGAACAGCTACGGTGTTAATAAAACACTTAAAGCAAAAAGGAAGAATAACGAATGTGAGCTAAAATGTACTCACGTGCACAATTCCACTTCTCGGGGAAGGGAAGATTTTCTTCACCTACTAAACCAGCAGTGGGCACAACAACGTACCGAAGGTACCAACCTCTATCCTTATTGTCTTCAGGGGTTACCAGCACTCTTTTACTCCTAGCAGCAAGAGTAAAAATCCCTTGATGAAATAAGGCAGGAGAATGAAGATGAATGAGATGATTAAAGGTAAAAGGAACCGAGCTAAAGTAGCTAAATATCTGAGACACGGAACAACCCGCCACATAAGAGGACCGACTTGTGCTAAGCAAATTTTGAAGAAATGACATAATTCGATGATGACTGGATCAATAGGAGGTTTAAACCCTAAAGTAAAAAGGTAGGTATAAATGTAAGAATACCCAGTCTTGTAAGACGTTATTCTTTGGTTCTCATTTGGAACGATGATAGGAAAATCAGACTTCGAAGAACATTCCCTGCGAACAAGGGGAAGTAATCTGGGAAGAAGAAGAACCACTTAAAGGAGTAGATCCTAAAATCAGTCTACCACCTCTCCGGCTCCGGGTCGGAGCAGGAGAAGGTGCCAAATCATCCACATTTATCACTCCTTTAGGTTGGTTCGATGAAGACATATTTACGAAGACAAAAAAAAAACTCTTTACAAATAAAGAAGACAAGTTATAAGTGTTTCGTGAAAGTAAAGAAAAGAAAAGAGGTATTTATACTTGAAGACAACCGTCAAACATGGGAAAAACAATCATGAGAAAGTCATAATTGAAGGTGTCACTTCGTGACTGATGCAGCCGCAAAAAGCCCTAAAAGGCGCCGAGTAACTGCAGAACCAATCCAGAGGGAACACGTGGCTTAAGCATTAGTTGGAAGTGACAAGCGACGCCTATGTTCAGAGAAGGATACAATGTTTCGAGGTGAAACGACGGCAAAATATTCCCGCCATAAATGTGTATCCACTTACCAAATATTAATCGATAAATAATAAGTGGAGGGACTATCTGTATTGGTAAAAAAAAGAGTTTCACACGTATGATAATTCTTGATGACTCAGCCGGCTACGTGGACCAAGGAAAACATGACAGCTGGACATGATTCTATAAAGAGGTGCTAAGCAAAGAGACACGACTCAATAAACCTACGGAGTAATCCGCTACAAGAAGCTCAACCTGATTGGGACAAGGAAGAGACACGGTCAGAATGAATCCGGACAAAGCTACGGGCAGATTCAGAGACCCTCAATTAATGAATCACGCGTTACACAACCTTCATGCAACAATTATAGTCATTCTATGTAACGTCCCATTAATGTAATAATTAGTCATTTATGAGCGATCATTGTATGAGGTAGACGTTGTATTAAGAGTTTCTCTAATAAGGGAATAAAATATAACTTGTAAGGGGATCTGAACTACGAATACAATACATTTTATTTTTCTGTGCATCAAATTATTGTCTATTTATTTACTCCTTTTTATTTATTATTATTTCTTGGATTATCAGAAACCCGTGTCCATCCTAAAAATAGCTTTGGTCAAAGATCTAATTCTTTGGTTAAACAACATACACACCCAAGTCTGACGAAAAGGACCTAATCATCAAGAACTTGACCGGTGAACTTAGGAAGCTGACCAATGGGGTTCAAGGCGTCGAGGTAATCAAGGGAGTCGAAGGGTTAAACTATGAAGATCTCTGTATACAGCCCAATGCCGAACTTCCCGAGGGATACAAACCTCCTAAGTTTGAAATGTTTGATGGTACAGGCGATCCAAGGGTCCATCTGAGAACTTATTGTGACAAGCTGGTTGGAGTAGGGAAGATGAAAGGATCCGCATGAAGCTATTCATGAGGAGCTTGAAAGGAGATGTGTTGTCTTGGTACATCAGCTAAGATCCCAAGAAATTACATTTCGAGAGTACGCTACTCGTTGGAGGTCCGAGGCTTCCAAGGTTAGACCCGCTTTAGAAGAGGAGAAGATGAACAAGTTCTTTGTCGGGGCCCAGGACCCGCAGTACTATGAACGATTGATGATGATTGAGAACCACAAGTTATCCGACTTTATCAAATTAGGTGAACGGATTGAAGGTATCAAGGGCGGTATGGTCACAAATTTTGAAGCCTTGCAAGCTACAAACAAGGCTTTGCAGTCTGGTGGTGTGTCTAAGAAAAGAGACGCGGGAGCCGTGATGGTTGCACAAAAAACCAAATCCCCACTCAAATACCAAACTTACCCAACACCTCCACTCACATATCAACCAACCCCAAATTACCAAGCACCCTCACCCTCATACCAAGCTCCACCACCCACTTATCAATCACCTCCACCACCAACTTATCAATCACCTCCACCACCGACATATCAACCCTTCTTCACCCAGATACTCACAAGTCGCTCCTGCCTGCCACACTTACAATTCTCTGCCATCCCATTTACAATCACCCCCTGCACACCAAAACTTCCCTAGACCTCGTCCTAATTTTGATCGAGACCTCCAAAACAGTATACGGCCATCGCTAAACCCATCGACTAGCTGTGTGAGAAGCTCAAAGTTGTTGGTTATGTCACCCCCATCCCTGCTGCAACCCCTGAGAATCCTTCTCAATGGGTCAACCCAAACAAGTCCTGTGCATACCCATCCGGTATGAAGGGGCACGCCATCGATGAATGCCGCTTTTTGAAGGACAAGATACAATCCCTGATTGACAACAAGGTCATCGTGGTAAAGGAATCCACTCCAAATGTCCGCAACAATACTCTTCCAGACCATATGTGTGGAGGCATCCACTTGATTGAAATAGAAGATGATTGGGACCCCGAGGGATCAATCGGGTTGATCGCAGAAGGTGATGATCCAAGGAAACCTGTAGTCACTCTCAACCTGATCATAGTCTAGATTCAACCGTCTGAGGATGCTGAGGTAAATATGTCCATGCCTCTTGAGTTTGAAGCAGCGTCACCTGCAAAGACACTAGTATCGATTGGTGTTGAGTTCGTGTCTCCCGCAAATGCACCCGCACCATTTGAGGTTGCAGTCTTGCCACCCAAGGCACATGTTCCACTTGAAGTAAGGATAGCCGCACCAATTCCAGTGGCAATGTTGACCACACCACCCTTCTATTCAAATGCTGTACCATGGGACTATACAGCCGAGACGAGAAGGAAAGGCAAAGTCAAGACTGAAGAAGTTGTTGCAGCGCAGGGTATGACAAGAATTGGTAGAGTCTATACCCATGAACATTTAGCTAAATCCAGCAGGCAGGCTTCCAATCATCCTACCCTTATCGAGACATGTCCCGACGACCTTTGGAGGAAAGTACAGGCCAAGGAGTATTCGGTCGTCGACCAGCTGAACAAAATGCCAGCGCAAATATCCATCCTCTCTTTGCTGCAGAATTCCGAGACGCACATGAATTCGTTATTGAAGGTGGTGAACGAAGCCTATGTGCCAAACAACATCACTAGTGGAGAAATGGCTAATATGGTGGGCCAAAGATTGGAGAGTCACAAGATCACTTTCCATGAAGACGAGCTCCCTCCTGAAGGGTTGGGCCATAACAAAGCACTGCACATCACTATCCAATGCGAAGATTATTTCATCACCAAAATCCTGATCGATGGGGGATTTAGTCTTAACATCTGTCCGCTGATAACACTCAAGAAATTGGGTAAAGGGCTGCATGAGATAAAGGATGGACCGATCAACGTGAAAGCCTTCGATGGATCTCAGAGGTCCACTATTGGTGAGATCAGCCTATTCCTGCAAATGGGGCCAACCTGGTTCGAGGTGGACTTCCAAGTGATAGATGTGCCAGCGTCCTACAATCTATTATTGGGACGACCCTAGATCCATGCTGCTGGGGCCGTAACATCAACGCTACATCAGGTAGTGAAGTTCGAGTGGAACCACCAAGAGGTGATTATTCATGGTGATGGTAGCAACCCTATTTACAGTCGCCAGACTATCCCAGTGATTGGAGGAAGAAGGAAGCCAGGAAGAGAAACTTACCACCACATTGAACGGGTCAACATTATCGACAAAGAAAAATGGTAGGATAGCAAGATCGCAAGTATGATGAATTGGCGAGGGTACGAGCCAGGTAAAGGGCTCGGCAAGAACCTTCAGGGGATCTCCAAACCTATCAAAATCAAGAAGCACATCACCACTTTCGGTTTAGGATAGGAATACACTTGGGAAGAATTCAAAAACTGGTCGCCACCATGGTGCGGTCCTTATTACCCTTTGGAGAAACCAATATCGCATCTGGAGCAGACCTTCCAACATGCCGACGTTACTTATAGATCAGACGAAGAAGAAGCACTGGCAGTAATGAGGAACTTGTTTTTGGAGGACAGTGATATGGACTGCTGTGTTATTCTCGAGGAGGAGGGGGAGAAAGGCCCTTCCATACAGGCTGTGAGGAGAGGGACGTACCTCAAGAATTGGACTGTCAGGACAACCAAAGCCCGACGAGCCTTGGGGTAGCAAGGCTAAAACGAGCGCTATTCATTATTTTTCTTTACAAAATGATTTCCTTTTTTGCATTTTAATTCCTGCAATAAGATCTTCAATGTTCAAAACAATCGTTCAATTTATCAAAAGCATTTTTAAATTTCTTCTTATGACTCAATATTTATTGCTATCATTTCTCTCTCATTACTTTACCTATACATCATTACTATTACCTGTCTTGATTAACCGATGACTGTGACATGCAACGAGACAACGCAGCAAACGGACGTGGATTCAGAAGAAGATGACATACCTGACGAGATTGTCAAAGAAGTTGAGAATTTTGAGAACAGACCTAAGTCCAACATGGAAGAGACTGAAATCATCAACCTGGGAGATTCAGAAAATATCAAGGAAACACGAATCAACATTCATTTGTCGCCGTCAGAAAAGAAAGAATACATAGAATTTCTAAAGGAGTATGAGGACATATTCGCCTGGTCGTAAGACGACATGACTGGTCTGAGTACGTCTATTGTGGCTCACAAATTTCCAACCAATACAATGTGTCCACCGGTAAAACAAAAGCTCAGGAAGTTCAAACCCGACATGAGTTTGAAAATCAAAGAAGAAGTCACCAAGCATATCAACGCCAAGGCTCTTAGGGTAGTTGAGTACCCGACATAGTTAGCCAACATTGTGCCAGTACCAAAGAAGGATGGGAATGTCAGAGTCTGTGTCGACTACCGGGATCTCAACCGGGATAGTCCGAAAGACAACTTCCCTTTGCCAAATATACATATCCTAATTGAGAATTGTGCCAAGCATGAACTACAATCATTCTTGGATTGCTTCACTGGTTATCATCAGATCTGGATGGATGAGGAAGATGCTGAGAAAACGGCTTTCATTACGCCTGGGGAGTGTACTATTACAAGATGATTCCATTCGGCTTGAAGAATGCAGGGGCCACCTACATGAGGTCTATGACCACTATCTTCCACGACATGATTCACAAGGAGATCTAGGTATACGTGGATGATGTTATTGTCAAGTATAGGAAAGCCACTGAACACATAGAAGATTTGAGGAAGTTCTTCAAAAGGTTGCGAAAATACAATCTGAAGCTGATTCCCGCGAAGTGTGCATTCGAGGTTCCTGCTGGAAAGTTGCTTAGGTTCATTGTCAGCCGCCGAGGGATAGAATTGGATCCGTCAAAGTTCAAAGCCATTCAAGAACTACCACCGCCAAGTAACAAGAAATATGTGATGAGTTTCTTGGGGAGACTTAATTACATCAGCCGATTCATAGCACAGTCTATAGTTATCTGTGAGCCGATCTTCAAGATACTGAAGAAGGACGCTGCAACAAAGTCGACCGATGATTGTCAAAAGGATTTCGACAAAATCAAGGCAAACCTGTCAACACCACCAGTCTTGGTACTGTCTGAGCCAGGTAGACCTCTGTTACTCTACCTTGCAGTGTTAGATGGAGCTTTCGACTGCGTTCTGGGGCAGCACGATGAAATAGGAAGAAAGGAGCAAGCCATTTATTATCTCAACAAGAAGTTCACTCCGTACGAGACCAGATATTCTCTATTGGAACGCACTTGTTGTGCTTTGACTTGGGTAGCTCAGAAGCTGAGGCATTACTTCTGTGCCTACACAACGTATCTCATATCGAGAATGGATCCATTGAAGTACATCTTTCGGAAGCCCATGCTCACTGGCAAGCTAGCCAAGTGGCAAATCTTGCTGAGTGAGTTCGATATTATCTATGTGACTCAGAAAGCAGTCAAGGGACAAGCACTGTTAGACCATCTTGCTGAGAACCCTGTAGATGGAGAATACGAACCTCTGGAAATGTATTTTTTTAATGAAGAGGTATCATTCATAGGAGAAGACATTGCAGAATCATATGACGGTTGGAGAATGGTCTTCGATGGAGCAGCGAACTTCAAGGGAATTGGCATAGAAGTAGTCCTAATATCAGAAACCGGTCAGCTTTATTCGGTATCTTCCAAACTTAGATTCCCCTGCACCAACAATATGGCAGAGTATGAAGCCTGTATCTTAGGGATCAACATGGCCATTGACATGAACTTCCAGGAGCTGTTAGTGATTGGTGACTCAGATTTGCTGGTACATCAGGCACAAGGAGAGTGGGCTACCAAGAATTCCAAGATACTGCTGTATCTGCACCACGTACAGGAAATAAGAAAGAGGTTCACAAAGATAGAATTTCGGCATGTCCCAAGAATCCAGAATGAGTTTGCCGATGCATTGGCTACTTTGTCTTCAATGATCCAACACCCGGACCAGAATTTCATTGATCCTATTCCCGTAAAGATCCATAATCAGCCAGTTTATTGTGCCCATGTCGAAGAGGAAGCATACGAAAATCCTTGGTTTCATGACATCAAGGAGTATTTGGCAAAAAGAGATTACCCAGAGCTTGCGATTCCCACTCAGAAACGCACACTTCGAAGACTATCCAACAACTTCTTTCACAAGCGGAGGAATCCTATATGGGAGGACTCCCAATTTGGGATTATTACGTTGTGTCGACGCAAAGGAAGCATCCAAGTTGCTAGAGGAGATTTATGCTGGGACCTGTGGCCCGCATATGAACGTTTTTGTTCTGGAAAAGAAGATATTCAGAGCTGGTTACTTTTGGATGACTATGGAAACGGACTGCATCCTGTATGTCCAGAAATGCCACCGTTGTCAGATACACGCAAATATGATAAAGATACCTCCAAACGAGCTCAACGCAACAAGCTCACCATGGCCGTTCGCCGCCTGGGGCATGGACGTTATTGGACCAATCGAGCCTGCCACCTCCAACGGACACAGGTTCATTCTGGTAGCCATCGACTATTTCACCAAATGGGTCGAAGCAACATCATACAAAGCAGTGACTAAGAAAGTCGTGGCAGACTTTGTCCGCGACCATATTTTTTTTCTATTCGGGATTCCTGAGTCAATTATCACCGACAATGGTTCCAATCTCAATAGTGACTTGATGAAAGCTATGTTCGAGTCTTTCTAGATCAAACACAAGAATTACACAGCTTACATACCTCAGATGAATGGAGCTGTAGAAGCCGCCAACAAAAACATCAAGAAGATACTAAGAAATATGATAGGAAGGCACAAGCAGTGGCACGAGAAGTTATCATTTGCCTTATTGGGATATCACACCACAGTTCGTACCTGAACAGGGGAAACTCCCTATATGCTTGTTTATGGTACTGAGGCTGATATTCCTGCCGAAGTTGAGATTCCATCTCTAAGAATTATACAAGAAGCTGAGCTCCGCGATGCAGAATGGGTAAAGAGCATTTATGAGAAACTAGACCTCATAGATGGAAAGACAATGAATGCAGTCTGTCATGGTCAAATCTATTAGAACAGAATGACCCGAGCCTTCAACAAGAGAGTCAAGCCTAGATAGTTCACACTGGGGCAGCTGGTGCTGAAGAAGATCTTTCCACATCAAGACGAAGCCAAAGGGAAGTTCTCTTCCAACTGGCAGGGTCCGTATATGGTTCACCAGGTACTGACAGGAGGAGCACTTATACTCGTAGAAATGGACGGAGAAGTCTGGCCAAAGCCAATCAATTAAGATGCAGTCAAACGCTACTATGCGTAATCTTTATGCTTTCTCAATGATGTAAATTGAACTACGCCTGACCTGATTCCCGATTAAGAGGGGATACGTAGGCAACCCTATAGTTTCAGTCACAATTCAATAAAAAAACATTTTTCCCTGCAATTGGAAACTGGGGAAGAATTTTGAGGATCGCCGCACGAGCAACATCTAGAAGCGTTCATCTATCCAACTACGGCAGAATTTTGAGGAGGATCAACCAATCGCCACACGAGCAACAACTAGAGACATTCACCCATCAAACTGGGGTAGAATTTTGAGGAGGACCCTCAAAATTCCGTAGCAGGAGAGGTTGCTATTTCTCGAGCCGTGTCACAGTCGTCGGTTCATCCTAAAATTATTATTTTAATCATACATTATGATTTTACAAAATCATGCATGTTTGTTTTTGAAACAACTTTGTTTAGCAACACTACCCCAATAATACAGACAGTATCATCAGATCGAGCCCAGCAAGTCAAGAAAAGCCAGCGGGGATACGAACTACCCCCTCCTGTTATAGAACTCACGATATTTCTTTGATTTCAGGCACTAAGGTTGTAAAATCCCTAAACGAACTGTCCGCCCAGGGGACAAACATTGTCCAAAATACGACTCTCAAAACTTCTGCACTTGCCGACAATCACACATTCCTCAATGCTCCGCAGTCACAATTCTCTCAATAATCACAATGCCGCAATTCATCAACAACTAAGAATTCCTACTGTCATTTTATTTCTTGCATAAGGATACCATTCTTCTTTCCTAGGTTAAGCTCTACCTCCATCTACATCATTGCATAAGTCTACCATTCTGCCTTCCGAGACTAAACGCTGTCTCCATCTACATTTACATCTTTGCATTAGGCTACCATTCTGCCTTTAGAGGTTAAGCTCTACCTCTATATACATCGTTGCATAAGGCTACCATTCTGCCTTCTGAGACTAAACGTTATCTCCATCTCTATCTGCATTTGCATCATTGCATAAGGCTACCATTCTGCCTTCTGAGACTAAACGCTGTCTCCATCTACATTTACATCTTTGCATTAGGCTACCATTATGCCTTCCGAGGTTAAGATCTACCTCCATATACATTGTTGCATAAGGCTACCATTCTGCCTTCCGATACTAAACGTTGTCTCCATCTACCATTCTGCCTTCCGAGACTAAACGTTGTCTCTATCTGCATTTGCATCTTTGAATAAGGCTACCATTCTGCCTTCCGAGGTTAAGCTCTACCTCTATCTACATCATTGCATAAGGCTACCATTCTGCCTTCCGAGGCTAAGCTCTGCCTCCAATTTACCTTTCGAGATTAAGTGTTGTCTCAAGCACTATTTACTTCGCTTTTCTTTCGGGCTAAGATCTGCCGTTCAATTCGCAAGACTAAGCTCTGTATTGTCAGCAGCATACTATTGCATTTCTCACGGGCTGAAATATCGCCAACATATCTAAAAGCATCATCATTCGGAGGCACCATTTTCATGGCCCGAGAACACCATGCCATGGCCTGAGGATCTCTTTCAACCTCTGCATATCATTATTCAAAGGCATCATGGTTCCGAGGCACCATCCTCATGGCCCGAGAACATCATTTTCATGGCCTGCGAATCCTGCATTAAGCAATTCATAGCCCAGGACGTCATGGTCTGAGGACGTCATCCTTACCCGTCTGAAGACATCATTCATTGTCCAACGAAAATTTGCATCAGGTATAAATTACACACAATATATGCTTGTATTATTTATTTGCAGGTAATCTGGCGAGCAAACAGCCATCCCGGCAGGAGCGGTTCCGCTCCAGTTTTCCTAACCACCCCGTAAGCCGCTTGTTCAATCATCCCAAATGTTGCGTCTGTTCTTGTAAGAAACTTCATCGGTATACTTCGCCGATGACTCCTGAACTACATACGGCCTGATTCCTGTAAAACCAGGGATATGTAGGCAACTCAGAAACCAGGATACGACCTAAATCTTTTCAAACCGCCTCGCTCGGTCAAAATTGGCCATCATGTCTTTACCTAACAAATATTTCATCCTTCCCGGGTAAAGAGGGGCAGCTGTTGATACCCAATTTTTCCTCAAATTATTTTTAACTTGCATATATACCTTCAAAATCAGGTTTCCATAACAATTGGCATTTTTCTATAATTTTACCGTATTTTTATTAATTTATTTTAATTCATCCAGTGTTTTCATTTCTAGTAATTAATTATAAATTGCATTACAAATTATTTCAAAAACATTTCTTGACTTAATATATTATTTTTAACCCTATTAGGATTTAATTATTTCACAAATTTTATGTAATTGTTAGCTATTTTTATTAATTCTTTATCTATTTAATTGGGTATTTAATAATTAGCCCCTTCCTGTTTAAAATCTAGTCTAAATCAAATCTGACCCCAACCCAATCGAGACCAGCCCATACCCAATCCAAATAACCCAATAAACCAAGCCCAATCTCTAAGCCTACCGACCTAATCCCCACATTTGATCTGGACTGTTGATTAATTTTAATCAACGGACCAGATCCGTTCTTTCCTAATTAAACCCCTAACGACTACCCCCCATTTCATTCACCCGCTTATTCATCTCTCTACCTCACTCTCTATATCTCTAGTTTTCTCTAGAACCTTCTCATCTCCTCCTCTCCGATGGAGTCTGTCCACCTCCTCTGGTCACCTTCCTTGCCGGAGGTTATGTCCTCTCATTATTTCCTGGCCCCTGCTTCACCCATGCCAGTCTGATGATACCTTGAGGCCCTCAGGTGAACCTGGAGCGGTTCAAATCCTACCCATGGTCCCTCATGCCATTTTTTGGCCACCTCCGACCGTTTGAGTAAGATCCGTGAAGGTTTTCTTATTTTCTCTCGGTTCTCTTAAATCCTAACTCCTAATATTTTCTGATTTTTCCTTTAGATCTGTCTTAGAGTTGTGTATGTTATGAAGCTTTTTACATGTTTCCTTCAAAGAAACCTTCCTATTTCTAAATGTTCCTTCATCTCAAAATAAGGGTTTCATAACCCGTCTTTCAAAATCATTTTTTTACGCTTTTACTATCATTTATGATTCTTTCTATGATTCAACAATTTATTTGAAGTTTTCTTCTCATTTTGACTTATTATGCTGAAAACCCTAGGTTTTCCTAAATTCTGAGTTTATCTTTGACTAATATGTTCGTTTAAATGTATGAACTCTTATTTCTCATAAATGTTTAAGTTTTCTGTGATTTTACCCTATTTTGCTCATTAGGGTTTCTGCTTATGTTCTCTTTTGCTTATATCATATTCGTCCCATTTAATCCCTTTAGTGTTACTGCTTTGTCTCTAAACCTATATGATTTTTTCTACTATAGACACTAGGGTTTTCGACTCTTTAATATCTCCTTGTTCGTTTAAATGTGTGCTAAACCTCGAATCCCTAATTCTATGTGATTCTTTACCTTGCTATGCTTTTCCTTGCCTATTATTTGCCTAATTGATTTTCTTCCTGTTCGAATCCCTGAATCTCTGCAACTTTACTTTGTTAGGGTTCCTGATTATTATTTGCACCCCTGATTCCTTGAGATTTGAAGAACCTTACTGATTTCTTGTGGGATATTCTTCTAACTTCCGACTTTTAACTTATTTCTCACCTTGCTCAAGGTTGATTTACTTTTAATTGATCCCTATTTCCTTAACTAAATCTGATGAACCTAGTCTCAATTGCATACTTCTATTGGGTTGAAATTGTTTGCTTACATGGTATACGCATGGGAACTTTCCTTATTTTGTTATTTTCCTATTAGCCATTTAATTTTAACCCCTTCAATCAAGGGGTACTCATGCTGATTTCTCGCTGTTTGAATATTCCCTTTAGTCTTTCCTTATTTGTACTCACCGTTTGAATAACTCCCTTAATTATGGGATACTTGTGCTGATTTCACTCTGATTTACTATTTTCTGTAATTGTTAATTGATTCTGATTTTTTTACCTTATTTCAACCCAGGTTTCAGAAACTATATATGTGTATGCTCTTCTCCCATTTGAAACACGAACAAAAATATTGTTCTGAACTCTCTTACACACACACATATTCTCTCTTGTTAGTCTTGCTGGTTATTTCCTATTCTCAGTTGGCTGCAAGTCAAAACTGAGTATTATACACTCTATTGCTCTTCACTTGTTCTCCTTTAACTGGTATGTTTTCAGTTTAACTTAAAGCTTCAGAATAACATGTTTCTTTTGGTATTGCAGTTCCTTCTATTTTTACTATGCTTTTACTTATGGTTCTGTTGTGTACCCTATAATTAGCATGTCTACTTTCACTTTACTACTATGATTGTTAAACTGTCCTATCCTCCCTTAGATCAACATGTTATCTCCCCTAGCACCCCGTTAATCTGATTCTGTTAGTTTCTGGCCTGAACCTCTTTATGAAGAAACTGTTTCTGTGGTTGTTAAGTTCTGTAATACCTTAGTACTTCTCTGGTGCTAACTTGTATGCAAATCTATACCTATGTGTGTCTTATTTGTCCCCAACTCCCTTCTTCCCTGTTTGTGTCTGTTGAAATGACTCTGTTCTTGCTCTGTGTTTTTTTAGGTGTTACTGTGATTGTTCTGTCCCCTTCCCTTTCAAACTGTTAGAATGAAATTTTCTGTTGTTTCTTTTCAAAACTTATTTCAGAAGCTATTTTCAGAAAATGTTTTTCAACTCAACTCTCTCAAAACTATGTTAAGCACTCTTACATATACTTTTAGAAGTCTAGGTTCTGCCCCTTTAATGTGTGACTGCTTTGGGATCCCTATGAGATCCCTCTGAACTCTGACACATTAGAGTGTGGCCTTTCCACACTGCACTTACTCAGTATGGTTATGGAAATCTGGGTGTGAGCACTGCCCGAGATCCTTTGAGATCCTTAGGGAACTCTGACACACCTGGATTATATGAAAGGCTGTGAACATCAGTGGCATTGAGAAATTCTGGAGATTTTGGGCCTATCAATAGGCTCCCTATAGTATAACTTCTTTTTTTCATTATTCAGTTATGTACTTCATGCAAATGGCCTCTAATAATTGTTGTAAACAACTCTTTGGGGATAGATAGTGAAAATGGAGGGGTAAATATGCATGCTATAGCTATTAGAGGGTAGAAGCCATGCTATTAGGTTTTTTTCCCTATTTGCGCAATAGAAACCATTCTTAGGACTCATATGTGCAAGATCATGCATTACAGACCATGTTACCTAGGTCTTACACGTACTGTTTTCAGCATCTATTGGCATCTCATTTCGAAAGTCATGTGCTAAAATTTACTAATAACCAGTACTTTACAATCATGCTCTACGTTGCCATGTACACTTAGATATCCCGTTTAAGATAAACAACACTAATAAACCTGTCATGTTTACATCTCCTGAACCATGTTTAAACAATGCAATATTTGTGCATTTAGAGATCATGTTTAGGCTTCTGATTCTGCATCTCTGTGAACTGATACCATGTCCTTAGGATTGCATCTTACTCGCTTAAATACACCTATTGATGCATGAAAAGGAATAAAACAACTTCACTCAATTCTCGCAATCAACTGGTAATAATCCTGAGTTCTGAACACTTAGAACAATATGCTTAGGTGATACCATTCCAAACAGTCTTCCTCTAAAGTAATTATGGTAACTAGTATGCTGTCTCACACTTAGGCAAGCCTTAGGTGATTAAATGGTTTAAGACTGGGAATCCGCTTCTTTTGTGTATACTGCTTAATCCTCAACATGTTTTAAAAAGATCTGTAGGCAAACTCATTAGGCCTTTCTGGGTTATACAACAAATATGCTTCTCTGTTATATTCTGAATTCACCTAGATATCATGCCTTAGGATTCTGAAACTGAATGTTGCCCTTAACCGTGTTTGAGTTGTGTTTCCTATTTGCATTACCTGTGGAGTATACTTGGGCCTTTTTCTGCTTTTTCTGTGTTTCCCCCTAATTGTTGTCCTACGTGTTCTTATCTGTCGCCTTAAAATTTTTACCTTTAAAACCTGAGGGTCTGCCTAGCACCTCCCTTATAGGATAGAAGAAGTCCTAAATCCCTTCGGGACTGATAGGAAGGGACGGGTAATAGCATGAAATAGAGTTCGTGACCAACACGCGCTTTAATTACTTTCAAGGGGTGGGAAAGGGTAGAATATGGATATGATGATCAGTGCGCTAATACCACGTGTATCCCCTTTTCGAGAAGTGTCATACCGGGTATTGCATTGATGTGATCCATATTATTATAAACCTAGGATACCCTTTATATGCTTAGATCGTAATCCTTTCAAAATCTAACCTTTTTTACTATTTTCAAACATCTGCATGCTTAAGACTTAAATTCCCTCTTATTTGAGCCTTTATTTGTTTGTTTGCTAAGCCGTACAAATTCACAAAAGTTGTTTGGCCGGGAACCACACTTGTGGATCCTGAGGGGTGCCTAACACCTTCCCCTTAGGATAATTTCAAGCTCTTACCCTATTTCTGGTTAACAACATAGTTGTAAATGAATCCATTTGGTGTCCTAACACACCTTTAAAAATCGTTTGGTGGCGACTCTTAAAAACATAAACCCCTTTCCGAAAAGGAAAGAGTTGTCTCAACCGAATGTCATAAACCCGATCTCCATGAGGAAAGAGGGGGCGCGACAAGGTGCACCCTAAGTCTAGGGCAACTCCTCACCATATGGAGAGTGTTTCCACACTCAAAACAAGCTCTTAGAGGGCGTAGCTGTTGTGACTGGCTCGAGCCAAGTCTACTGGACGGACCACTATAGGCACCCTGTGTAGGAGGTGAATTAGATATTGGCGGTGCATAATAAGGCTCCTAGGGCCTAGGAGTAGCCGGAATACCATTGGCGGCTGGAAGTGCTGAATGGACGAGCACCAGAATAAGAACCAGTCTCTCGAGAACTTGGCCTCTCTCTCCTCCCTCTCCCAAGGAAGCATGCCATCCACTCTTCTAGCAATACTCACAACCTGCTTATACGAGATATCCATGTCTAACTCCCAGGCCATTCTAGTCCTGATGATAGGATGGATCCCCTCGATAAACCGATGGACCCTCTCTCGAACTGTAGAAACCAGGGCCGGTGCATTTCTAGCCAAATCACTGAAACGAATTGTAGACTCTGACACAGTCATAATACTCTAGCGCAACTGCTCAAACTCTGTGCGCCATGCATCCCTGAGACTTTGAGGAACATACTCTCTCAAGAATATATCCGAGAAATGAGTCCATGTAACTGAAGCTGCCTCAGCCGGACTACTCAACTCATAAGCACACCACAACTGATAGGCTTCTCCTCTAAGCTGGAATGTAGTAAAAGAAACTCCACTCGACTCCACTACACCCATAGTGCGGGGATGCGGTGACACTCCTCCAGAAAACCCTGAGCATCATCTGTCGCCAATCCACTGCAGGTAGGAGAGTGGTACTTCTTCTACCTCTCCAGTCTGAGTTGGTCCGCCTCAGAAGCTGCTCCACTAGCCTCAGGCTGGACTGGATCTACCGGTTGCATCTGTATAATCTTTGGAACCTAGTCGACCGGAACCCGTGGCTCTAGGGTACGACGGGTGAGAGTTTGTGTTCCTCCCCCAGCCTGAGATGTGGAAGGATCAAGTGGAATCAATCCAGATTGAGCTAAGGTCTTGAACATGCTCAGAAATTGGGCTAGAGTCTCCTGGAGGGCTGGTGCAGCAACAGGTACCTCAGGTGTCTGCCCTCCAGCTGGAGCTATTGGGGGATCCTCTATAGCAGCTCGCACAGGTGCTCTGGCTGCAACGCGTGGTCATCCTCATCCTCTACACCGGCCCCGGCCTCTGGCGGCTCTAGAAGGAGGCGCGATTTCCTGGTCATCAGATCTGCCTGTGCGTGTCCTCACCATCTATGAGAGAATAGAATGCAGAAGATTAGAATTTTGAAGTAAATAGATCTTATCACGACAAGGAATCAAAGAAGTGTAACTTTCCTACAGTTCCATAGCCTCCCAAAGATAAGTACAGATGTCTCCGTACCGATCCGCGAGACTCTAATAAACCATCATGTGACTCACAATACCTATGAACCTAGAGCTCTGATACCAACTTGTTACGACCCAAATTTCCCCTCCGTAAGACGTCTTGACGACACCTAGTCTCTAAAAAAAGGTAAGCCTAAACAATTACAAAAATAACATGAATAGAAGTAAAAACTCACAACTAACTGTAAAAAATAATAACATATTGATAACTATGTCGCTCGGCATGTACAATAACTAACTCCTCAATAATACACAGTCTTCCCAAAACCCGGAACATCGTGAGTCACAAACTACAGAAGGAACTAGTATCTTTATACACCAGAGTCTAACAAAAGAAGTACAGAAGATAATGGACATAGGGGAGAATAGAGGGGGGTTCCGAGGTCTGCGGACGTAGAATATATACCTTGAAGTTGCCAACTGTCGCTGCTCACTGATGATGTGGCTGGTAAGAAGTCCTTGGATCCGCACACGAAAAACATGTGCAGAAGAGTACCATGAGTACCCCACAATGGTACACAGTAAGTGCCAAGCCTAACCTCGGTCGAGTAATGACAAGGTCAGTTCAGGCCCACCGGTATATAATAATTAAAGCGGGAGAATGTACAGTAAAAGACTGGAATTTAACAAAGGGAAACACCGCAAAATAGCAATATTGTACACATGGATAAACAACAGGGGATCTTTCGAGATACCGTCTTGTAGTCCCAAAGTAAATATACAGGGAGAACTCTCGAGGTACTGCCTCGTAGTCTCAAAAGTAAATGTGCAAGGAGAACTCCCGAGGAACTGCCTCGTAGTCTCAAAAGTTAATGTGCAGGGAAAACTCCCTATGAATCTCCCGTAGTCTTAAAAGTAAATGTGCAGGGAGAACTCTCGAGGAACCGCCTCATAGTCTCAAAAGTAAACACACAACTCAAACCGATAAATACAACAGTTAACAAAAAGAATTTTACAGTTAAGACTAATACATATAAAGGAAAACAAGAAAATCAACTAGGCATGCTGCACAGAGTTCAAATAAGAAGATAAAGCACGTAGACATGTTATTCTAGGATAAAAAAAGGTAACTACACATGCTAGTATAACTCATTTAAGGAAAAATAGGTTATTATTCAGTAAAAGTCGGGTTTTGAAACAAATAGCTCGTGTACGTACTTGTCACCTCACTACACAATGCTCACATATCACAACAATACCAAATCCTAAGGGGAGTTCCCCAACACAAGGTTAGGCAAGCCACTTACCTCGAACCAAGCTCAATCAATCGGTAACAATACCTTTTCAAAGAATATCCGACTCTGAGTGGCCCAAATCTAGCCAAAGTCAATTACATACCATAAATATAACTATAAGAAACTAATCTAATTAATGAAATCAAATTTAAAGCAACAAATTAGAAAATCGCCCCAAAAAGCCTCTCCGGGCCCATATCTCGGAATCGGGTAAAAATTACAAAATATGAACACCCATTCACTCAAGAGTTCACTCGTACCAAAATTATCCAAATCCAATATCAAAATCTCAATCAAAACCCAAAATCATAGTTGAAGAACTTCCTCCCATTTTCCCCCAATTTTCCAACTCTAATATGAAATTAAAGGTGAAATTAATGATAGATTAGTGGGATATAATGAAAAAGAAGTGAAGAATCATTACCCAATTGATGTATTTGAAAAACCCTCAAAATCGCGTCCAAATCTGAGCTCCCAAACTCAGGTTTTGATAAAATGGCCAAACCCTCATTTTTTAAATATAAATCTGCTGCCCAGGTGAATCCATCTTCACGAACGCGGAAGGTCCTCACGTTTGCGAAGCACAAACTTACTTTGGCCGAGAATATCTACATCATGAACACGATAGCCTGGTCGCGAACGCAAAGACCACTCAATCAACCCTACGTGAACGCTGGACCAATATCGCGAATGCTTAGGCGAAAAAGGCATGGGTCCCAGCCGTTTAACTTTTTCTACGCGAACGTGATGCACTACCTAACAAACCCTTCATAAATGCTACCCCCACATCATGAACGCGAAGAAAATATTCCTCCTGCCTCCAGCTCCTCTTTGCGAACGCTTAAAACCCGCGAACGCGAAGAAGGAAACGAGCAACTGGAAAACCATAAACTCTGCTATATTTCACAAATCCAAAAAGATCTATTAAGCATATGAAACTCATCCGAGGACCCAAGGATCTCAAACAAACATACCCACCAGTCCTAAAACAACATACGAACTTTCTCGATCCCTCAAATCACATAAAACAATGCTAAAAACATGAATCACCTTCCAATTCTAACTTAATGAACTTGAAACTTGAAATTTCTAGAACCGATGCCGAAATCTATCAAACCACTTCCGATTGACCTCAAATTTTGCATACAAGTCATATTCAACATTATAGACTTACTCCAATTTCTAGTATCAGAATCCGACCCCGATATCAAAAAGTTTTGCCGGTCAAAATCACCAAAAATTTGACTTTCGCCTTTTCGAGCCTAAATTAGCTATAGACCTCCAAAACACAATCTGGACACGCCCCTATGTCCAAATCACCCAACAGATCTAATGGAACCGACAAAACTCCAATCCGGAGTTGTTTTCACATAGTTCCAACTACGGTCAAAATCCTAAGGCTTAAGCTTCCTTTGGAGACTAAGTGTCCCAAAACACTCCGAAGCCGAAAACAAAACCTCCCAGCAAGTCACATAAGCAAAACATATACAGGGAAAGCAGTAAATAGGGGATCAGGGTTATAACTCTCAAAACGACCGGCCACGTTGTTACAACATGTATGCTCACAAACATGTCTAAAAGCAAAGCAGAAGAGGAAAACATGCATAGTAAAATGACGGGATATTCATTAATTTGGGAAATAAAAAGGAAGAATAATTAGAAGTTATAGTTGATACATGAACATCCAAAAAATAAAACAACAGAAAATGTACCATCCACTAAACACATCAACACAAAGAGACCAGAATAGAGGACAAACAGCTTAAACTGGACACTAGGAAGGGAAACTGTTTTAAGGAGCACTGCATGGGGAGGTAGAGATGAAGAGGCAAGGGTACTAAGGAGGATGTCTATTCGAGTATTTTCTGACCCTTGCTCATTGAGCAGCCTCTCCTTCAGGTCCTCAACCTGTTTCCTGAGATCAGCATTCTCCTTGGTCAGACGGGCAACCTCTGTGCTATGTGTACTGCTGGGACCAGGTGCCTCCTGGGCCTGACTAATTTGACCCTCCAATATAACATTATGTTCCTTCAACCTATTTATCTCTTCATTGGCAACATTCTGAGCCTCAATCAATTGAGATATAGTGGAATTGCTACCAACCCCTCCTTTCTTATCAATGCACTCACACTCTTCTAAGGTGGTCTTAGAGAAGGTTTGCTTGCGAGTACCCATTGTATCCTTTCCCAAAGGGACTTTTAAGAAGTTAAAAAATTTAGTCAGTAGGAACCCGTAAGGCAACGCATGATTACCATCCTTAAGATCTGCCACTTTCTTCATATGCTCTATCATGAGACCAGGCAGGTTTATCGTGGTGAATGCATCCAGTGCTTCCATTAGGAACATGTATGCTTTTGACGTAATGGAACACCTTTCTGTTCGTGGAAGCAGGACCTTGTTCACCATTTCGAACAACAATTGATACACTGGAAAGAGGGCCTTCTTGTACTCGTTCCCCATGTTGTACTGCATATTCCTTCAAAATGACACTTCTGAAATTTGGAGAACATGTTCCCTCAATAGATGATATTCCCCCAGTAGGCACTCCCAAGATAGTTTCCAACACAATCTAGGCCATCACAAAGTCAACTCCATTCACCTTTAAACAGATGTTATCTCCTTCCAAAGTGAACAAGTTTGCGTAGAAACTACACACTTCTTCCTCATACACCTTAGGACTCTCGTTTGTGAACAAGTGTTCCCACTGCTGAAACTCACAAATCTCAACCAGTTTCCACATCCCAGTCATGTCCAAAATATCAGGGGAAAATGTTCTTCCCTACAACACCTTCTGTTAGTTTTCTCTTCATTCATCCTTGGCCACACCCATCTTGACCTTTTTGAAGGAACTACGTTCCTTGTTGACACCAACTTTTCTTTTCACCGACTTTCTTACACTTTTCCCTTTCTCCGTAGATTTTCCATATTGTTTCTCACTAGACTTCTCTGACTCTTTTTCACCATACTTCTCAGACACTTTCTCACTAGACTCTTCTCTAGATCTTAGAACTGTAGGTTTGTTAGAGGACTTACGAAATAAGGAACCAGGTTCCTCATCAACCTATGCATCAACAATAACAACAAGTGCTGGAGGAACTTCCTCTTTGTTCACCAGCTTACCATCCTTTAATAACTTCCTCTTCTTCTTATTTTCTTTGTTTTTCTTCAAAACTGATTCAAGGGCCTCCTTTTTTGCATCCTAGTAGTAGGCCTTTTAGGAGTGGGCTCTTAGGGAGTTTCCCTTGTACTCCTAGTAGCAATGAAACTAGCAACAGATATATTGTCATAATCTTCCTCACTATCCTCATTCTCTTCCTCAGAAAGAGATCTCAACTCAGGAACTATAATGGTCAATGGCTCAACATAAAAATGAGGAGAGGGCGTTGTATCAGTACTGACCTGGGGTTATTTTGAACAACATGGGGTTTCATCCCAAGTAGGAGAATAGGGCTCCTCTTGAGATGAGGGATCAAGTCCCTTATATGGTTCCCAGTAGTACTTTGAATTGCCAAAAAATCAGTAAGCACCAAATCCTTACCCTTATCTATAGAGTATCACCTTCCCCTTGTGACCCAATGATTTCAGAAACACCTTCATAACCACCAACTAAACTCCCCTTAGCAACTATTTGCAACATATTCTCTATGGCCTCTTCTTCATTCAACCCCAAAGTAGTTTCAGATGATATATGAGGAATATTACCTGTAGGGTCGGCAATATTCAAGTCAAGGTTTGTGGTAATCGCGGCTGATTCTTCACCACTGTGAGTCGCACACTGTTGTGCCTCAGAGATCTCTTCAACTTATAGACTGAAGACCTCCTGATCTACTTCTCCCTCGATGATTTTTTCTGGCGAGCCAGAAATAGAGGTCACACCCACAAACTTCTTGGGATTAGACGTTTTCCGACTCCTATGAGAACCAGAACTTGATTGGGTTGGAGAAGAAGCAATGGGTGGTTGGGAATATTTTCTAGGGTTTGGAATGGGTGTAATAGGGGACTTAGACTCTGTCACCGGTGCTTCGAGAGATGAAAGCACAGTGGGGACGACACTAGGGACATTTAAGACTTCTAGATTCTCAGACATGATGAAGAGTAGTGAGAGATTATGGAATGAGGTGTTTGGTTGTTGAGAGAAAAGGGAAATTTTGGTTTTTGATGTGAACAGTTATGATAATGACAATGTTTAGGCTTATTTAGAGGGAATGAGGGACCGATTATGAACGTGTATTGATTTTCTTGGTAGACGGGTCGTTTAGTAACGGGTACTGACATTTTAATGATATGGTACTTTCTCAGCAGTTAAAAAGTTGTGCATGAGAGTACAAAGGAACTACTAACCTGTGTCAAAGGAACCAGGTTCTCTAACAGATTTTGTAAATGTGAGCCTCATCCTTTTACCAAAACGCAATGCTATTTTCTCGTTTGCGCTGCAATCACCATGCATGTCTACCTGTAACGGTATAGAAATGAGTTAGACCTTGCCGGAAAACACTTTTTAGCTGTTTTACATGTTCATTTCTTTCATAGACAATCATTCAGGGACCAAGACCTCATCTTGATTTTATCAACCCTAGTGCCAAATGATTCTTTTCAAAGTGCTCTCTGCTCAATGCTTTGGTGAACATATCTGCAGTTTGATCTTCTGTGCTGCAAAACTTCATGAAGGTAAGACTTTTCTCAAAATTATCTATGAGGAAATGATGTCGCATATCAATGTGCTTTGTTCTCTTATGTTGAACTTGATTCTTTGGCATGTTGAGAGCACTGGTGTTATCACACAGTAATGGAAAACAATAAGAAAACACACCAAAGTCCTCTAACTGCTTCTTGATCCATAACAATTGAGCACAGTAAAAGGCAGCTACTCAACTTTTGCAGTTGAAAGAGCCACTGAGTTTTGTTTCCTTGTACCCTATGATTTTAGACACAATCCAAGAAAGTGTGTCATTCCAGAGGTGCTTTTTCTATCCACCAGATAGCCAGCATGATCAGCGACAGCATACCCGATCAACTCGAAATTGTCTTCTAAGGGATAGTAGTGAACCATGTCTTGTGTTCCTTGAGATGCCTTAGGATTCTTTTGGCAGCCTTCAGATGATATTTCTTTGGTTTAGATTGAACCTGGCACACAGTCCCACACTGAAAACGATATCTGGTCTGCTTGCTGTGAGATACGAGAGTGACCCAATGATACCTCTATACATGGTCTCATTCACAGGATAACCAGGTTCATCCATGTCAAGATGAGTGGCAGCGGTAATAGGAGTACCAGTGATATTTGAACTTTCCATATCAAATCTCTTCAGAAGCTCTTTAATGTACTTCTGCTGACTTATCATTGTACCCTTTGAAGTTTGCTTGACTTGCAGACCCAAGAAGAAATTCAATTCCCCATCATGCTCATCTCGAACTCACTTCCCATGAGCTTTGCAAACTCTTCACATAGAAAATTATTTGTTGCACAAAAGATGAAGTCATCAACATAGACTTGAAGAATAAGCAGGTTCCTTCCTCGTTTCTTCAAAAATAGGTGTTGTCGATCTTTCCTCTTGTAAAGACATTTTCAAGGAGGAATTTGGACAACCTTTCATACCATGCACGAGGAGCTTGCTTCAGCCCATATAAAGCTTTGTCAAGTTTGAATACATGCTCAGGATGCACATGCCGTTCAAATCCATGTGGTTGTTTGACAAAGACTTCTTCTTTTAGATATCCATTAAGGAATGCACTCTTGACATCCATTTGAAACAATTTGAATTCCATATGAGACACAAAGGTGATGAGGATTCTGATGGCTTCCATTCGAGAAACTGGAGCAAAGGTTTCATCATAGTCGATTCCCTCTTCTTGATTGTAGCCTTTAACTACTAACCTTGCCTTGTTCCTTATTGTGTTACCAAACTCATCCAGCTTGTTTCTGAACACCTACCTGGTTCCTATAATAGTTCTGTCAGTAGGTCGAGAAACCAGGTGACATACATTGTTCCTCTCAAATTGATGGAATTCATCTTGCATAGCAGTAATCCAGTCAGCATCTTTCAAGGCTTCCTTGATATTTTTGGGCTCAATTTGAGAAAGAAAGGCTGAGAAAGTAAGTGAGTTTCTTGACTTTGATCTAGTTTGAATCCCTGAATCAAGAGGAGTGATCACATTCTGAAGAGGATGTGAACTCTTATGCTTCCAGTTGGACACCTGAATCTCATTATGCGAAGATACGGGTTTTCCTGAATGTGATTCATTGTTGACATGAGTCCTGCCTCTCAGCTCCGTATCTGTGGTTCCTTGCACAACATCAACAACTCTGTTCTCTGCTTTAGTTATTGTTATTGAGGGACCAGGTTCCTCTACATCAGCTGGAGATTCAACTGCACTATTATCATTTGATTCCTTGACCTGACTCATCATGTCATCCTTTTGCCATATCAATGACTTCACCAAGAACATTTGATAACTCTCCATCTTGATCAATCTTATCGTGTGAATCTATTCCAAACCAGGTAGTGTGATATGTCAAAGATCACATGTATGCTTTCCTCAACACATTGAGTTCTTTTGTTGTAGACTTTTTCCGTTCAGCAGTTCATACAGGGTTTTGTTCATGAGGGACCTTAAGAGTCCTATTTGCAACACCACTGTCAATCAGCATTGTCCTGGCCATGTCTTTAAGAGTCATATTTTTCCTCTCCACACACCATTTTGTTGGAGTGTTCTAGGAGCTGAAAAATTATGACTTATACCATTGTCAGCACAGAATTCGTCGAACTTTGTATTGTCAAACTCTGTGCCATGATTAGATCTTATACTCGCAACATTATGGCTAATCTTTATTTGGATCTTTTTCACAAACGCAGCAAACACTGGTGTTGATACCCAATTTTTCCCTCATATTTTTAAAATATGCATATATATTTTCAAAATAGTGCATATGCATCATGACTTGATTTATAGACATATACAAGCATTTTTCATAGTTTTTCCTGTAATTTTGAAAAAGGTTTCAAATCAATTCATTCCTACATTTTATTATATAAATACTCATTAAGTGCATCAAAAATTATTTTATGATGATTTTATCATCTAATTTCATCATTTATACCCATATTTTGTTTTAAATATTTGTCACAAGTGCATTTGCATTTTTAGGCCAAATTTGCACATTTTGCAATAATAGCCTAAATGTACTTATAATTACTTTAATTATGTCAAAATAATCCTTTTATACTTTTATAGTATTAAATAAGTATTTTTACTTATTTTTATGCATAAATGATTTTTTTATTATTTTATTTATCATTTTTACAAACTATTTACTAATTAAATTGGGTATTTAAATAACAACCCATTTTAAAATAATTTTCGGACCAACCCCAGCCCAATTACCTAAAAAACCCACCCAGATCCTTGGCCCAATCTTTAAGCCCAATCCAAACCCCCTTAACTCCTAACCTAGCCTAGCACCCGACCTAATCCTAGCCGTTGATAATTTTTTATCAACGGCTCACAATACCCCCCCCCCCACTTCTCCTTATATCCCCACCCCTAACCCTAGAGACTATTCTTGGTCAGCCAGCCGCCTCTATACTCTCTCGAATCTTATTCTTTCCTCTGAAACCCTAGCGCCGTCACCCATTTCCCCTTTGATTCCAACCCAGATATGGAATCAATCATCGATTCCCTTACCTTATTGACCATCTCCCATTACTGAGTATCCGATTATGGTATTACATAATCGCTTTCCTAACATGGCAAGCAGATCTCTCTTGTTTTGAACCAAATCTGGTTCAAATCTTTGCCTCTTTCTATCTATTCTCACTCTCATCTCTTTATGGTATGAATCTCTGAGATTCTTCGTGAGTCTTTACTTACCCTAAATTTAGGGTTTAGATCTTTCCAGATCTAATATGGTTTTTTATTTTTTAAATATTTTCCCTTTAATGTTTCCGTATATCTATCTATGTGCATCTTTGTTATAATTTTGACTGATTTTACTTACTCTAAAACTCAGGGTTTTGATTATTCAAAATCAAACCAAATATGGTTCAAACCTTAATTATTTTCGTCTATATGTCTTTGTGCATCTTTATTATAGCTCTTTTGTGGATTTCTACCAATTTTCTACTTACCCTAAATTTAGGGTTTTCGATTATTTAGTTATTTTTCCTTTAATGTTGTCGTCTATCTATTTGTCTCTATGCATCATTATTGTAACTCTTGCCGTTAATTTTTGACAAATATTTTTACTTACCCAAAACTTAGGGGTCCTTGATTCCTCAAATCTGTTTGATTCCCTAATTACTGTGTTAAAATCTCTAACTATATGTTTTACGCGTCTATTTTTACTTGTATTTTCTGCCGGTTTGTATGTCTTTAATTAAAATAAGGTTCTGATTTTTCCTTCCTTAGTTAAGTTTTAGATGCTTTCCTTTCCAAATACCTTGATTGATTATTGCCTTATTTGTGGGCTCTAGTCTAGTGTTATTTTAACCTCTCTCTGTTCCCCTTTAAACAAGACTGAGAACAGGAGAATCCTCTCACTACTAGACTTTATACTGTTATTCTATTCTGCTCTGATTCCTGGTCGCCTGGAAGCCAAGTCTAGAAATCTTCTTGTTTGCTGTTGTTGATGGTCATTGCTGCATTACTTAACCTCTTTCTGTTTCTTCCAAACTAGTAAGTTAAGCTTTTCTACCATGTCAATCGTTCAATATGTTACTATTATTAGATCCATTGCTCTATGTGTTTAGGCATGTTTAACTTAGTAGGCTAATTGATAAAACCTATTTAATTATCTGTAACTTAAGACTATCTTTAAGTGTGTTTAATATCATCCCTAAAGAGCTAGTTCATTGTGTATTCCTTAGTTTGTTGTCGAATCTGTTAGCATGTTGTTCCACTGATTCTATGCTCACTATGCTATTAGTTCTTTCTGATAACTGATGTGCTACTGACTCATGATTGATCAATGAATTTCTTTTATATGAATCTGAATTCTTTACTGCCTTTGTGAAGCATGTTTAGAAATTGGTCCCTTGTTAAAGTTTCAAACTAGTTTCAAAGAGTTTGTCTTTGTCTCTGTGTGTGACTCTATCCCTAAGTATTATTCCTAATCCTGTCCTACACTCTTCTGAACCCTAATCCTTGATAATCTGAGCATTGTCCTTGGCCTTCTTGGTGTGAGAACTGCTCAGGGTTCTTATGAGACCCTCGTGAACTCTGACACACCAGGATTTGGTTCATAATTTTTCCTTGAATTAGTTCTGATCTTTTCACTCTAGTGTGAGAACTTCCCGGGGTTCATGAAGCCCTTGGGAACTATGACACACTAGGTAATTGGGCTTGGTATGCTTATCCTTAAAACAAAAGTGAGTTAATCACTGTGGGGCTCTATGAACACTGATTTTGGAGATATTATGGATTGAAGGGACTGGCCTATCCTGTCACGACCCAAAATCTCTAAGTCGTGCTGGCCCGGATATCCATGTCAGGCAAGCCAACTCATTAATTAATTGAAACAATTTTTCGGTTTTAAAACGTTTATGAAAACATTTCTTTTCCCTTAATTACATATTAACAAAATAAGAGTCCGTTAATTAAAAATAATGGTTTAAAGATTACATTTAAGAAATTATATCCCCACACATATCCCAATATATATCCCAGAACCCAATGTCACAAGTATACGAGCAATTTCTAAGAGTTTATGCAATCGTTACAAAGCATGTCCGAGATACAACTGGACAAGGAAATTTAAATGAAATACATACAGTATGAAGGAGACTCTGTCAGCTGCAGATCGCTTCCGGATGATGCAGCTCGCCTAAGTCTTTGAATCCTCCACATTGATATGAAAGTACCTGTGTAATAAAATGCACAACAAGTGTAGCATGAGTACAAAAACAACGTGTAATCAGTAATTTGCCCGCCTAACCTTAGAGAGATATTGACGAGAGGTCAAATTAGCACTTACTAAGGGTCAATTTGAAATATTTAAGAGTGACCCTAAGCATGGTTATCATAGGCAATTCATTAAAATCAGGAATAAACATCTTCGATTCCGTTCACGTTTAACACTTTATATCTTCGTCATATTAATAACAATTAATCCACATGGTGATTTAATCAAAGGAAAATTTATCGACGGGAAGGAACAACTTCTTCAAAAATCTTTTTGATAACTTTAAATCTCTGTCATTCAATTAACAACCTAATATTTCAGGCCTGTAATCACGCAAAATCATAGCAACTACGCAGTAAATATCATGCACAAGCAATGCCGAGGGCCGAACGGCATGGACCAACAATAATAAATTGTGCAGTGCTGAGGGCCGAACGACTCGAACCATAGATGCATCTATTTTCTGCTCTCGCGAATCGATCATGCGACGCGGTCAACATAAAATAATAAGGCTAGCCTGCTCGCCAATCATATATTCGACTCAGGTGCTCATATATACACATATTCACATAATACATCCTTATTTTTATCAAGAAGCGGTTTTTCTCAGGAAAGTGGTAAAAATCCTTTTTAAAAGAACATGACATATAGTTTTGAAATCATTTGCCTTTGAAACTCATTTGTCAAGTTTAATGATATTCCACGATACAACCCAATACAGGCACACAAATCTCCACAGAGGAATCAATTCTCTTCCTAGAAGATTAACAATATGAACTCTAGTTTTCTTTTAGATATTCAATTACGTTTTTGGTTATATTAGCAGTTTAATATTACATGCAGGATTAAAGGTACACACATAAGGCATCCTAGTAGGTCCTAGACTACTCGGACATGGCATAATAGTAGCTACGCACGGACTCCCATCACCTCGTGCGTACGTAGCCCCCGAAGATAATAGCATATACTGAATTTATTCACCTAGGGGGACGATTCCCCCTCACAGACTTAGAAAGGAGACTTACCTCGCTCTGAAATTCCAATACCGGCTTCCAAGCCCCTCTGATGACTCCAACGGACGCACAACGCTCCGAAGCTACCACATAACGGCAAAGCAATGAAAATTCATCCTAATACTCACAAAAAATTCAAATTATATANGAAATAAAAATTCATCCTAATACTCACAACAATTTCAGATTATATACTTTTCCAACCCCGCTCGGAGAAAAAGACCAAAATGCCCTCGGGCCCACGTGCCCGGAAATCCAAAATTCTCGAAGATACATTCTACCCATAGCCCTACTAGTTCAATCATGCAATTTACTCTACATTCCATACTCAAATTCGTGGCTAAATTCCAAATTTATATTTTTTATGCTTTTCTCCAAAAACCCCCAATTTTCCCCACAATTTCCCATATCAAATTTATGTAATGATCTTGTATTTAACTTGGAAATGAGAAGGGATCACTTACCTGTTGATGCTTGGTGAAAATCTCTCTTTGAAATCATCCAAAATCGCCCCAACCAAATGAAAAATGTGAGAGAAATGACACAAACCCGACTTTAAAACATTCTGCCCAGGCCTCTTTCGCACCTGCGATCCAATGGCCGCTCTTGCGGCTCCGCACCTACGGCAATTCCATCGCAGGTGCGGCTCTGACTTGACCCAAAAAATTCCCGCTCCTGCGATCCTCTCTTCGCACCTGAGATTCCGCAGATGCGACCAATCTTCCGCACCTGCGGACTCCACATCTCTAGCCCCAATCTCGCACCTACGGCGCCCTTAGCCGCACCTGCGGTCAAAGCCTTGCAGGTGCGGTTACACCAGATTACAACAACATTCAGCCCCCTCCAACTTCAAATATTGATCCGTCAATCACCCGGAATCCACCCGGGGCCCCCGAGACCCTGTCCAAACACACCAACCTGTCCCAAATCATGACACTGACTTGCTCGAGCCCTCAAATCATATCAAACAATGCCGAAATCACGAATCACACTTAAATCCAATTCTTTAAGAACTTAGAATTTCCAACTTCTACATCCGACGCCGAAACCTATCAAGTCACACTCGATTGACCTCAAATTTTGCACACAAGTCATATTCAATATTACGAACCTGCTCCAACTTCCGAAATCGTATTCCGACCTCGATATCAAAACTTCCACTTCCGGTCGGATCTCTCAAAAACCTTCAAATTTCTATCTTTAGCCAAATGATCCCAAAATGACCTACGAACATCAAAATTCACTTCCGATCGCGCTCCCAATTCCAAAATCACCATACAGAGCTATTCCCAAACTCGGAATCCCAAACGGACATCAACCTCACTGATATGCACGTCAAGCCCAAATTCATGAAATCCTTCTAAAATGCTAACTTCCACAATATACGCCGAAGCGCTCCCGGGTTATCCAAACCTCGAGCCGGACATACACCCAAGTCTGAAATCATCATACGAACCTGCTGGAACCTTCAAATCTTGACTCGGACGCCGTTTACTCAAAATTTACAATCTTAGTTGATTTCTCCAACTTAAGGCTTCTGAAATGAGCATTTTCTTTCCAAATCATTCTAAACTTCCTGTAATTCAATTCAGACCACGTCCACGGGACATAATATCTGAAACGAAGCTGCTCACGACTTCAAACCGCTGAGCGACGCGCTAGAGCTCAAAACGACTGGTCGGGTCATTACATTCTCCCCCATTTAAACTGAGTTCGTCCTCGAACGTTCCAAGAACTGCTCTGGAGTTACCTGAAATCACTGTTTAACACCTCGAGCACCTGCCTGTGCTACCACAACCCAGTTGAGCACATTAGCTTGATCACACCTGAAGATTTCTTCTCTTATCCATACAATAAGCTCAGAATTCATTCACACCCTGAAATTTCTCTGCCAGGCCTACTTCCAACATATAAACACCTTATCACTACCATACGATATACCAGAACATGACCGCATACCTTTGCTGAATCAGCACCATGCACCATGCACCATGCACCGTATAACTCATCATCTGACCACGATGACACTCCCTAAACCTTAATAGCCAAAATTCCACGAATATGATGCTCCCAATCCACCTCATGATATATATACATACATCCTGATATAATGCTGGCGATACCACCACAACGGAGGAAATGCGCAGAAATTCATACTCAACTGCAGAG